>APFE031010299.1:3089-57503 GCA_000404065.3 Pinus taeda
TACCTAATCGGAAGACACTTCAAGGTAAAAACGGATCATGATAGCCTTAAATACTTTTTAGAACAAAGATTATCCTCTGAAGATCAACAAAAGTGGATCACAAAGATGTTGGGTTATGACTTTGAAATCATCTACAAAAAAGGGAAGCAAAATGTGGTGGTAGATACACTCTCAAGAAAGGATGAGGATGTGGAAG
This sequence comes from Pinus taeda, assembly GCA_000404065.3. Taxonomy (NCBI): domain Eukaryota; kingdom Viridiplantae; phylum Streptophyta; class Pinopsida; order Pinales; family Pinaceae; genus Pinus; species Pinus taeda. The sequence goes on from APFE031010299.1 coordinate 3,286, forward strand.
AATTGTTGTGCACCATTTCTATTATCCATCCAGATTGGATAAATGAAACAAGGGAGGAATAGAAGAATGACAAAGAAGTGTGGGCACTTATTCGAAAGTTACAACAATATTCCAATACGTCGAATACATTTAGCTGGCAAAATGATTCTTTATGGTACAAAGATCTTTTATACCTCTGTAAGAATTCCCAGCTAAAACAAAAGATTCTTATGGAATTACACACATCTCCCTTAGGAGGGCATTCGGTATTTTTAAAAACTTACCACAGGGTTAAGAAGGAATTTTTTTGGGAGGGCCTTAAATCAGATATTCAAAAGTTTGTGGCGGAATGTTTGGTTTTCCAACGATTGAAACAATTAAGACACCGGGTCTATTACAACCTTTATCCATTCCAAGCCAACGTTGGGAGGAGGTTTCAATGGATTTTATCATAGGTTTACCCAAGTCTAAGGGAAAGAGTGTCATCATGGTGGTAGTTGACATACTTACTAGGTATGCACACTTTTGTGCATTATCACATCCATTTAAAGCCAGTACAGTATCTACTGCATTTATGGAAAAAATTCAAAAGCTACATGGAAACCCAAAGATTATTGTAAGTGACAGAGATCCCATTTTCACTGGAAACTTTTGGATAGAATTATTTTCTTGTCTTGGTACTCAGTTAGCTCATAGCTCATCTTATCATCCTCAATCTGATGGGAAAACTGAGATAGTAAACAAATGTTTGGAAGGATATATTCGTTGCTTTGTATCTGATAAATAGACACAATGGTCAAATGGTTGCCTCTGGCTGAATGGTGGTATAACACTTCCTTCCATACAACAACAAAAATGACCCCATTTATGGCACTTTATGGGTATCAACCACCATCCATCACATCATATTTAAGAGAAAAATTCTAAGGTTCAAGCAGTGGAACATCACATCGAACATCAACAACAAGTCCTCCAACTATTAAAGGATAACCTTGTGTTGGCACAGAATAGAATGAAACAACAGGCAGATCAACATCGCAGTGAAAGAAGTTTTGATGTAGGTGATTGGGTATTCTTAAGGCTACAACCATATAAGCAAATGTCCCTCAACCAAGCTAAGAAGGATAATAAATTATCACCAAAGTATTATGGTCCGTACAAGGTGTTTCAAAAGATTGGTACTATGGCATACAAATTAGAGCTTCCTGCAGCTTCTTGATTGCACCCAATTTTCCATGTTTCATGTTTAAAGAAGGTTATAGGTGATAAACAACCAGTTCAAACAATATTGCCAGAACTTGATGAGGAAGGAAAAATTATAGAACCAAAAGCAGTCATAGAAACAAGAACTCGACAACTATGAAATCGATCAATTTCAGAGTATCTTATCAAGTGGAAGAACTTATCTGCTGAAGATTCCACATGGGAGGATGATAGTTTTATACAGAAGCATCCAGAACTACTCATTCATTGAGGACAACACTTTTTTGAAGGAGAGGGGCATGTTGGGTCCCTTTAATACTAGTGATTACCCCATTACTATTGTAGTTGTACCCCTTATTAATATTGTTGTGCCCCTACTTCCCCATATTGTTAATAGTGTGCCCCATAGAATCCCTCTATTGTTATTTTTGTGGCTTTATATTACTATTGTTAGGTCGGTTGGGTTATATTGTGACTCCTTAGACTCCTATATATAGAAAGGAGGTTTTATCATTTGAATCATCCAAGAATTGTTCATTTATGTAATGTAAAGGAGGTTGCCCCCTCGCAGAGGCTGAATTCTAAGGTGTTGATCTATCTTTTCTATATTTTCTTGAGCTAGTTTCATAACACATTGACATCTTGGTACGTAGTAGGTTCTGCGGGGACACACATACGGGAACCATCGCTTCTCTTTCCTTCTCGTAGCTTGCATGGTGATTTCGGGATTTCTACCACAATCTCATTGCCTTCTAAAGCATCCCCCATAGCGAGGGCCTGTGCAACCTCCTCTGCAGTCATTTTAGTTATCTCCATCACATCCTCAGTTGATGCCATCATATCTATCCAGAAATATCACACTCGTGAACTTAGAGTGTGAACTCGACACACAACTATTAGGGCTCTGCTCAATAGCTCAATTTGCAAATGACCAAGTGATTGTTTGCTGGGAAACCCTTTGTATTTTATAGCACTTTTTGAATTTGAATTCGACTATTCCCCCAAAATCTGGTTTATTAATGGTCCCTTGGTGGAACATTTTCCCAAATCTTGCCCATAAATCGCATCTTAAATGCTTGCCGCCTGCTCCATTTGGTCTCAAGTTGAGCATCCCATCATGAATAGTGACTTCAACGGTACTTTCTGGTCAAACTACGTGGCAACAAATCTCCCCATGTGCGATCGTAGATCTTGTGACTCTTTGTTTCTGCGCACAACTCCAACATTGCACAGCTCTTAGGTAGAATAGTTTATGGTCCCACGCTCCCTTTCAACTACCTGGAGCACTAAGACTATTCTTCCTTCAATTAGTCAGGTGATTGCAGTGCCCTTGGAAAGTTTCATCCTGTCATCCATCATGTTTCCTAAAGAATACCCACCTTTTATTGTTACGGTTGGAATCACACGCTTTACCATTTGCAGCACATGACCCTGGTCAATTCGCTTAGTAATGTGTTGTCCAAGCCAAGGCATCAGACTGATCAAGTCGTGATGATAGGTCTTAAACCTGTCATCATGATCGTATGTATTCTACCTTATCACCTTGGTCTTTTTGTCGAGAAAATATTCCTTTATATCATCCTCTAGCTTCTTAACTTCCGCGTCCACCAGAGCGCTTTTCTTCCTTAATGTACCCTTTCTTCTTCTAGTTCTTGGAGTCTAAAATTTCCTTGTTGGATTTCTGCTTCCAAGGTTCCACGAACCATCATATCTATCGGCGATATCATGCATGGTCTAAGATCTCCAAGTACTATAAGGCTTACTGTGGTTGCTTCATACTCGAACCTTGGTGGTACTCGCACAGTCAGGTTTTTACGTGCAGTCCGATAAGCCTAAACAACCATTGGTATGCACAAGTCCCAATCAGTCTGCTTCACATTGTGGACCTTGTTTAGCACTCCACATACATTGTTAACAGCTTTTGCATGGATATTCTTCTGCACATTTTGCGTTTCCATACTTTGTGGTTGTTGGGCCATGCAACAGGTATAGATTTTCCCTTGATTAACTATATTTTTCCCCCTTTTTATGCATTTCTACAATGATGTAATAAGATTTTGATAAGATTTTGACAAAAAATGAATGCAACTTCTTTTGATGTGATTTGACTGTCAAAACTAACTTTCGTTGTTTATTATGAAAAAATTGGCCAATGGAACAGCTGTTGTTCAAACTATTGAACAACAAAGGCTAAACATAGAAAACAACATGTGTCTTGTGCGGTCAAATTGAGAAGAGAATCAGGAGAATTAGTGCAAGATAGAAGACTGTCTGATAATAGCATTTAGTTGTGAATTCCTCAGGATCTCCTAACACTGAAGAATCTCATTTATCTCTTTTCCTCTTTGACTATAAGAGGGGAAAGACAAATAGAATAGGGGACTTAACTTTTCTCCTTTTTACTTCAGTTGTAATTTTAATATACAGAGCATTATTCTGAAGGAAATTGTGCTATAATGACATTTGGATTTCATGAAAATATATAATTTAGGTTGTTGTTCATTTACGAGATTTTGAAATAATCATGCAATAATCACTAGCAGCTTGGGCCCGATCACTGGTGGATTCCACTGTTGTTCCCTGTGTTATACTTTCAGTTTTGTTTTACTACAAGTTTAATTACTATGTTTTATATCTTTATGATTGATTTACTTTCCCTAGTGTTCAGTTTGTGTATTCATTGCATTAATTCTTATTTCTGTTGATTGGCTTCATTTATTTATGTCATGGATTGATTTGATTGTTAGATAAGAATAAATTCTTGTTAAGTGAAAGCTAGAATTTTATTGATAATATTAGATGTATTACTTTTATGCATATGTCTAGATTCAGCTGAAAGAGCTCTGTTATCATTATGGTGCACTCGGTTGACGTAATTGCAGTTAGAACTTTAGATTAAGGCTGATTTTTGGATTTGATTAAGATTGAGTTTTGATGTTTGAATAAGTTAATTTCCTTGAAGTTACAATTTGGTAGTTTATGGTTTGATCCATTTACTCTTGTATTGAAATCAATAACTTATTTTAAAGCATTACTCTCTATAGATTCAATGATTTACATCACTTGCACATATTGTGTATACTCTTGAAACAAAAAGACTTACCTAGGTTGATAATTAATGTGAGGCATTTAAGATTTCTAAAAGACACCTTATTTGCACCCAATATTTTGGCGTCATTGCCAGGGAGGGTGTTTCCATTTCACAAAAGGTGATGTGTGTTTTATGTTTGTGTGTTGTGAAATAGCTGGGTATAAAAACAAAAGGTAAGAACCTACATACGAGTAAGTAAAGTGCTTGCTCCCTCACCCGCTTTTCGACACAATTGCATAGGAATAGATGTTTGATGTTTGTTTGTTGTGAAAGAACTGGGTATTAAAAATCGAAGGTAAGAACCGACGTATAAGTAAAGTGCTTGCTCCCTCACCTGATTTTCAACAAAATTGCTTAGGAATTAAGGTAGAAATAAATGTTTGAATTTCTGAGTGAATGACTAAGAAGAAAAGAGTAGAAAAATATTTAATCCCTCCACCTAGATCTGAAAAATCTAATGGATCGGTGCCCCTTGGACAATCAACCTTCATCGACTAAATCATAACGAAAGTTGAGTCTCTGTCATCAGTAGGACCTCGAATCGTTTTTACAAGAAATCCTACCATAACCCTTTAGGCCACAGGATCACCATTTGCAGCTGACGCGGAGATTCACAACAAGACTAAATGGTCTGAACAGAGTTTTCAGAACACTGAAAATTTGTAGTTTAGCCCTTTACAAGAAGGGAATTCTTGCAACCTCCATGAAGGAGAAGGAGAAACAGGTAGTTTTGAAAAGATTAATTCATCAAAAACCAAATATCCTGAAGTAGTAATTGAAGAGAGGACACCCAGTATTCTAGACCAAGGTAGTGCTGTTAAAATCATTTTAAAAGTCTCTTCTAGCTCCCCCAGAAATAGAGCTCCAGCTCCAGAAATCCCCAAAGAATATTGGCATATTTTTGACCAAATGGCCAATAATCTGTGACATCCTCAAACCTCTACATTACAACACCCTATTGTTGATATAGTTGTCAATGCTCCCATGAAATACATTCCATTATAGAATATTCCTACCTTCCATGGGCTAACTTCAAAGGACCCTGATGCATTCCTTTTCAAATTCGATGTTTCATGTAGGGGATATGATTACACTACTAACCCCAAGAAGCTAAAACCGTTCCCCTCTACTCTGAAGGGAGCAACTCTGTGTTGGTTTATGGGGCTTGATGGAGGTAATATTAATGACTGGGACCAAATGAAAACAAGCTTTCTAGAAAAAAACTAAAATTATTGTAGAACTATAGAACTGAAGGATGTGTTAGTGTTAGTATCTACATACTTCCATCACGGATCAAATTCATACTTTGCATTGCCATTTTAGGGGTCCCATACTGAACATTTTACATCATTCTGTTAGATCATGTCAAACTGATCCATTGCTAGTTGTCTTCTCTTCAAAAATCTATATTTTTCCCTCATAAGGTATACTTGCTGACCCTTCTTTAGGTTGTCTTTAGTTATCGTTTCATGGTAAATTTGCAATCATGTTCCATTAGGTCATAGGGAATGCTTTCATTAGGTCTTAGGGTTTCATCACCATGGTGAAGATGCCTAATTTTCTGTGTAAATAATGGTCAGCAAGGGTATGAGGATGATGAATAAGTCAAGCATGATGGCTTGTAGGTCATAGCCACTGAATAATTATCTTTTAACCTAATGTAATTTTCACCCCGAAAACATGTTTTTGAGGTGAAAACAGAGTATTTTGAGTTTATTTGTATAGCTTATGTAATTTTAAGTCACTATATGTAATAAATGTTCCTAGCTACACCAAAGCATATCTCCTTGGTGCATGACAAAGAAACACTACAAAAATCAGTTCAAGTTGACCATTATCTGCCTGCAAAGACACAAAGAAGAAAAGGCATTAAAACATAGTTTTGAAGAAGGACAAGAAACATTAGAAAGTGGGTTTTTCAAATGAAAAATCAAAATCTACTCTTATTTAAGCTTGAGTGAGTTTTGGGCGAAGGAAGACTTGGCGCTGTGTGTAGGAAGAGCAACATTGCACTTTTGAGGTAGACAAGGTGGCACTGCACATTGAAGACATGGTGTTGCACGTTCAGATTGGTGCTATGCGTCTAGAAAATTTCCCCAGTGGAATTTTACACTGACGTTGCACTTCTAGGGTGACAATGCATGTCTGTTTACCGATAGTGCGCGTTGTGTAGGAAGGCTAGAAAAGCCTCAAATCTTCATACCAATGCCAAATTTCCCTCTCTTTCCATCATTACAGGTAAGTTGACATCCCTCACTTCAGTTTTTGTTTGCATATCCACATCATAAGCTTCATCCTCCATGTTAAACATGAAACTCTAAAAATATCCCTAATGGTGCCTAAAACCCTAAACCCTCATTCTTCATCCTATCATCGAATCCTACAACTCTAAAATCTTTCCCTATCCATCTTTCCCTATCCCTTTGTCCCTTTATCGCTATTCCATATTTCCCTACCCCTTTATCCCTCTTCCCCAAGGGTTATTTCTAAACAAGATAAGCCCTCCCTTTCATTTTCATCATTCCTACTCCCTCATTCATTTTTAGCCCATAAAATCATTTCCCATCCCTTCACTGCTAGAACACTTTCATTCATTTCCTCCATACAGCCTCCAGCCTTGCAAACATGGACACAGTGGACTGAGACTATGACGAGGAGGCAAACACAGGTAGTGACACCTCAGCAAACAGAGCTAGGCAACAGAGAAAACCACACAAGGGAGGTAGGATTATTAGAGAAGTGCCATCAACCCTTAGACAATTGCAAGCCTCTCAGTTGTTTGTCACATGTTTCAAATACCTTGACTACTGTGAGTTTTGTGAGTTGGTAGAGAGAGTCCAACACCACCCTGAGCTCACTAGACTTTTTGTAGCTCATCTTCGGGACAACAGGGTGAATCTTGTTGGGGTAACATTCACAATTTCACCTTCCATCATTTCAGATGCCACCAGAATTCCAAATGTAGGGGAGAAGTGGTTTAAGGCCCAAGACCTAGATGGACACTACTATGAGCCTTATATCAAACCCCAGTATAGAAATGAGGTGAAGAGACTTTTTCCTTTTATATTTCTCGAAGACAAGCATGTCCCCATGATGAAAATCATCATGAAGTATTTCACTTGTGAGGGAAGATTCTCTAGGTTGTACATTTATCACATCAAGCTCCTCATGCATTTTACTAGGGTGAGGATGTTAATGCTCCCTTACTTCTTGTTTAGAAATATTAAGAAGATGTCTCATTTTATCTAGGAGAAGCCATACCCTCAGCAGATGAGCAACCTCTATCATTACTCCTTAATCAAAATAATTGTGTTTCATCATCTCATTCTCCTCAACATCTCTTGGGACACATTTGTTTCTCATGATATCCTTAGGGGTCCCCAAATTCCTCCACTAGCTTCTCAAGAAGCAAGGGGATGTTCTAGCAGTGTCCAAGTGAAAATGGATGAGGAAGCTAAGGAGATTAGAACTACTCAGGTACCCATTCACATGACATATCAAAGGGGCACAAGGAGGTTATTTGCAGCTGAAGGCAAGTGTTTGCTCCACGGGATGTGGAAGGGACCTTGCCTTCTTCATCAACCCATAGGCAAATGCTAGGTCCACAAGATGTGGAAGGGGCTTTTACTTCTTCATCGACACCATAAGTATAGGTGCAAAAGTTGCACAAAGTGAATGAAAAGATGCCGAAGGAGTGTTTTGATGATGAAAAGGAAAAGGACTTTGACTTTACTGAGCATGATGAGCTGGAGCAGTGTTATACTCATCATGGAGTTGAAATCATTGACTTAGAGGCTCAGGACAAAGAAACCATAAAAGACATCATCATACAAGAAAAGGAGGTTCAAGTAAAAGCTTTGGTTGACAATTTAGAAAGGGAAAAATATGTCATCACATATTTGGAGCAAGAAATCAAGAAGTTGAGTGACAAACAAGTCCTCATGGAGCTGGAAATGGTCAAGATGAAACAATAAAGTGGCAAAGAGGAACAAGTCACTTTGACTCCTACTGAGAAGGAGACTAAGGATGATAGAGAAAATTGGCTTGAGAGAGTCAACCTTCACCTTTAGAATCTTCTAGAGAAGGCCAATATAGACAATCATATGATTAGACACATGGCCTATCATTACAGGACCCGAAACTAGATTTGCAATATGAGGGTTAAGAAAATGAAAACTAGGCTAAGGCGGGCATTGAAAGGAAAAAAGGAAGATAGGCTTAGGATGCTTGTTGAAGCATCCTTGGCTCGTCAAGGAAGTTTATTATGGTGCTTCTCACCAATTTTGGGCAAATTCAAAAGAGTTTTTGTCATTTTCTAATTTTTAAATTCTACACACACAAAAACTGCCTAGATGTGCAGCACCACCGGTGCTGCGCTTTTCCTAGGGGAATCTAATGAAGAAATGGTTTGCACTTTTAGATTCACAGTAATGAGGATATGCACCCTAGCAAGTTTCAAAATTTTTGGGGAAAAATTGGTCCACCAAAAAGTCAAAAAACACCTTAAAAATGACCTTTCTACCACTTTTTGGACACACAGAAGCAGTCAAGGAATGATCCATGGTTTTACATGCTCTTTTTAGCTTCTCACCAGTCTAAAACATCTCATGCCATCAAGCCCTTGATTGCTAAAGCCTATTTCTACCTTTCCCCATTGAACACCCTGCAGTTCTGACCTAATTCCCTAGACATAAACAACTCCTCTTGATCTAGAAATACCCCTTCAAAATCCAATAAAAAATTTGTGCCACTATACCTAGCCTAATATCCTTTACCTAATCTAGTCATCCTAGCTAGGATCCTTACGGAGAGAGCCCTCTCCCCGCCTTGTAGGGATAGCTACTTGGCTAAGTGTGGTTTGTGGTTACCTTGGCTTGTCTTCCTTTAGCCTGAGGTTCAATCTAGGTGATAACATAGTGGCGATCATACTGGCGAATGAATGACTAATCACCCAGATAATAGCTTTCGTTGGAATTCTAAATCTTATGGATGATGAGTTTTAGAATTTACTAGGCTGAATAGGAAAGTTGTAAAGCAATATATAAAAACTTCAAAATTTGAGCACACTGGCTTCAAGAAAGTACACTAGGGCCAATCTAGATCCAAATCCTATCCCACTAGTGGATAATCCTAACTTGATTTCAAGAAGACTCAAAAGACAAGAAACTTCAGTCAGTCCCACACCTTCAATGAATGTAGATTCTTTCCCTGACGAGTGGTTGTTTTTAGAAGACCTCCCATTTTATCTAGTGTTTGACCTTTCCCTATTCAAAACCAGGTTTGACCAACATTAAACCATTGGAGCGATTGCCTTTGCTCAAGTTTCTAGATGGTTTCGATGTTGATATGTGATATTAGTTGTGAGAATGTGTTCCTACGACACAAGAAGACATGCAAAAGAATCAGTGAGTGTAGAAGAAAGCTTGTTGGCCAAAAGAGAAAGAATGAGATCAGAGAAAAGAGTGACCATGAAAGAAGAAGCATCTCCTTCAGATGTAAAGATGGATACATTGATTCGAATAGTGGAAAAGATGGTTGACTGGTTAACCATCATAGATAGACCTGAAGCTCTAATCTGGAATCCAAATTTTAGAGGACAACAGTAGCCCCAATTCTGAATCAAGAAAAGAGAACAAAAGGCACCTGAGAAACTAGCACAAGAACATCAGGATAGAACTCTCTTACAGCATAATTATGTTCAAGGAATGGAAGAAGATGATGATGAAGATCTGGTAATTGAAACAAATCACATTTTCACTGCTAATGGTATGCCTATATTTCTGACCAAAGATGAAGAATATGCATAAGTTCCAGACATACAAAGGGATGAGGATTACATCTTAGCAAATGATTTGGTTTTGGAGGATGAATCTGATGATTATCAATGTGGTTATATGAATTTTTTGTCTTAAGAGTAGAGGAAATATTCTTCAAGGAGCAGATATGTACCGATCAATCCTATTAAAAAAAAAACGGATGTGCAATCGAAGAATGATTCCTCAAACACTCAAAAGAAAGGAAAGAGCTTGTTGATCCGAGTCCCAGCAAAGTACCATCAACAAGTATCACTGCAAATGATAAGAACAATCAGCAAAAAGATAGTGCAGTGAAAGAGCAAGCAAATAAGAAGGACATTAGTGTCAAAGAGGTAGAAAAAGTTTCATCCTTTAATTTAGAAAGTGAAATTTCTAAGTTAAAAGTGACCATTCCTTTGATTGAGCTAGTTAAGAATAGCAATTATAAACAACATGTATCTAGAATATTGAAAATTGATCCTTTGTCAGACATGGTGATTGTCAAAGATGATCATCCTGAACTCATTTTTGGCCGAGCCATAGAAGATCAACCTTAAGATAGTGAAGTCCCTCCCTTTTATCTGATTCTAAGACTGCATGAGTACATTCTCCATAATGCTATGTTAGATTCTGGTGCTTCTCAAAATTTGATGCCTAAAGCCATTATGGAAAAATTGGGCCCAAATATCACTCAAAAATATCATGATTTGTACTCCTTTGACTCCAATAAAGTTCATTTCATTGGTCTCATCAAAGATCTGGTGGTTTCTTTAGATCAAATCCTAGCCAAAATTTTCTTGATGGATGTGGTAGTTGCTGATATACCACCTCAACTTGGTATGCTCTAATCTAGATCGTGGGGTGCTAAACTCAAAGGCACTTTACAACTTGACTTCTCTTATGCTACCATCCTTGTTTTCGGTCAATTGAGAAATTTGTACCGAGAAAAGAAAATGAAGTACATGATCACTAGTAAAGAGATGCCTGTGAATCATCCAATAAATTTTGTACAGACTTATTTAGAGTCCTTTGTTTTGTACTCTGATAGTGGATTGAACAATGTAGATATTCAGCTTATAGAAGTGGATGATGTACCAAAAATTTTCGAGAATTTTAGAATAGTTCTTAATCATGAAAAAGAAAAAATAGCAAGTTCTTCTAAGCAGCCCAGACAAGGTTAGTGAAGAGCAGGAAAATGAAGTAATCAGCCAAGGTAAGGTAGAGAAGGAAACAAAATTTTAGCATCTAGAAGATGAAGCCGGCCTTTGGATCATGGACTTTGATGGTGCTGTGGGTAAGGACAATGCTGGTATTGGAATTTGGAATCGAAGCCCTACTTTCCAGCCTGCCAAAGTCCCAGATAATGTTAGAGTATGCTCCTACAAGTTAGATTTTGATTGCTCTATTAATGAAGTGGAGTATGAGGCTTTGATTACAGGTCTTAAAATTTTGAAGAAGCTCAATGCGAAAAGGATTTCAATTTATGGTGATTCAGAGCTAGTGATTAAATAGGTAAAAGGATAATATTGAGCAAAGCATCCATGGAAGAGAGCCTACAGAAATGAAGTTCTGGATAGTCTGAGGATGTTTCCTTAATATACCTTGACAACAGTACCCCAAACTCAAAACATCATTGCAGATTCACTCGCCACTGCAACTAGCAATTTGAAGATTCCAATGAATTCTAGCAACACATTTGAAATTCATGTGAAACATAGGCATGTTGTTTCTGATAATTTGAGGTATTGGAAAGTGTTTTGGAATGATAATGAAATTCATGCCTTTTTGCAGAATGAAGGAAAGTTTAAGAATGCTTTTATTGATCATGATTGTGATTCCGATGAACAAGAGATTGAGGTAAATCAGATGGAGGTTTTATAGCGAAAGGATAAAATTATTCCTAGAGGTCTCATACCTTTAGAGGAGCTTTTGGATCAGGATGATGTGGCAAGAAAACTGAGCTTGGTTCCTATAGACAAAGGAGTTGAATATGTAAATATTGGGACAACTGACAAGCCCAAGCTTGTAAAGTTATCGAAATCATTGTCTTCCAAAGTAAGGGTTAAGTATGTTAGATTACTTTTTGAATTTTCTGATGTCTTTGCTTGGGATTATTTATATTTGAAGGTGTATGGCAAGGATATCATTTAGCATACTATTCCTATCAAGCCGGATCAAAAGCCTTTTAGATAGAAGTTGAGAAGAATCAATCCAAAGCTGTTGCCATCCATTGAGAAAGAGGTAAATAGATTGTTTAAAGCTAGCATCATTGTTCCAATTAGGTTTTATGATTGGATTTCTAAGTTGGTCCTGGTATGAAAGAAGACCGAAGAGATAAGATTGTGCATAGATTTCTAGAACCTCAACAAGGTGTCCTTGAAAGATAATTACCCACTTCCTAAGATGGATTGTATTCTGCAAAGAGTAGTTGGAGCATCACAAATGTCACTACTATGTGGTTACTCAGGATATAATCAGATCTTGGTGAATGAGAAAGACCAAAGTAAAATTGCCTTCACAACACCTTAGGTAACTTTTTAGTATGCCAAAATGCCATTTGGATTGAAGAATGTCAGAGCCACTTTTCAGCAGGCAATGGACATAGATTTTACCAATGGGAAGGACGTTTTCTTGGTTGTTTATTTAGATGATTTGACAATATTTTTTGGTTCTGATGATGAGCACTTATACCACTCGAGGATTGTGTTTCAGAAATTTAGGAAGTTCAGGATTTCTCTAAACCCGAGAAATAGTCTTTTTCTATGGATGAGGGTAAACCTCTTGGTCATATAATTTATAAATATGATGTTCACATTGAACCTTCAAGGTGGAGGCCATTCAACATATATATTTTCCGTGCAATAAAAAGGAGATCCAAGCTTTCAATGGTAAGATGAATTTCTTATGCAGATTTATACCAAATTTAGCTGAACATTTACGTGAAATCACTAATATGTTGAAGAAGGACATCACTATGAAATGGACCGAGGATGCCATGAAATTATTCAATTTGGTAAAGTTTTCCTTAACCACAACCCCAATCTTTATTAGTCCTGATTATAGTCATGATTTTATTATATTTTCATTTTCATATGAGCACACCATGGCTGCGTTATTGATGCAAAAGAGGGATCAGGTGGAGCAAACCATTGCTTTCTTTAGTAGGACTATTCGAGATGCTGCCTTGCAGTACAATATCATTGAAAGATTTTAGAGTATACATTCTGCATTCACATACTATAGCATATGTTCCTAATGTAGTAGTCAAGAATGTTCTGATGTAAACTGATCTAGAGGGAAGAAGAGGTAAGTGGATAGCAGCAATTTTGGAGTATGATCTTGAGATTAAGCCTACCAAACTGATCAAAGGACAAGGCTTCGCAAAACTGATGGTTGAATCAAATCTACATGCTCTAGACATAAATCTTATTGCATCAATGTCAGAGGACAGATATGGTGGTTCACTCATTCAGGTTTCATAAATGTTTCTCAAATAACGTTCGTATGTTGATATAGTTTATGTTATTCAACATATTTCACCACCTCCTAGAATGTCAAGAAGTAGAGGTAGATCACTTAAACTCAGGTTTGCAAAATTCTGCATTTTAAGTAGTGCTCTCTATTGGAAAGATCTGGGGGGAGTTCTTCTTGATTCTTTGGTTGAAGATGAAGCTCAATAAGTAATGAATGATTTTCATAGAGGTGATTGTGGCAGCCATTTGTTTTGGAAAACATTACTTAACAAAATGTTGAGAGCATGCTACTATTGGTCAACTTTGTTTTCAGATTTGCATAAGACAGTGATGGATTGCCATGAATGCCAAGTTTTTCAAGGAAAAAGGAAGTTAGTTCCTCTTCCTTTGAAGCCAGTTGAAGTAAATGCACCTTTCCAGTAGTGGGAACTTGATTTCATAGGTGAAATCCATCCTACATCATCAACACAACACAAATGGATTTTTACAGCTTCTAATTACTTCACCAAGTGGATTGAGGCCATTCTGATAAGGAAAGCCACAAATATGGTAGTCATCCATTTTTTAGAATCTAATATCTTGTCTCATTTTAGATGCCCTCACAATATTATAACAGATAAAGTAGCAGAATTTAAGTCCAGGAAGATGGTTGAGTTTTACAACAATTACAATATTACATTGGGTCATTCCACGGCATACTGCCCACAAGGAAATGGGCTAGCTGAATCATCCAATAAGTCCTTGGTGAACATTATCAAGAAGATGTTAGAGGAAAACAAGAAGAATTGGCATCAAAATCTTGTTAATGCCTTGTGGGCCGACTGAGTGAGCAACAAGAAATCCATAGGTATGTTACCTTTTGAGTTTGTTTATGGTACTAATATAGTATTTCCTACATCACTTATAGTCCCAGTCATGAGATTGTTATAGGAAGATGGTAGCGAAGAGGATGATATTCAACAAAAAATTAATCGAATGATTCACCTTCAAAAAACAAGGGAAGAGGTTTCCCAAAACACTTTCTCGTTGCAAGAGAAGATGAAGAAAAATTATGGCCGCATAACCAAAGAAGAAAAGTTTTAGATGGAAGATGTCGTGCTGTGGTGGGATGCACGGAGTGAGGAAAATGGAAAGCATAGTAATTTTGAAAATTTATGGAAAGGACCATATAAGATCTCAGCTTATCGAGGACAAAATCCATTTTTGTTGAAGGAAATGGATGGTTAGGATTGTTCAAGAGGGCCAGCCAGTGAATGGTAGGCTCCTTAAGAACTACTACTTTTGAGGTTGTTCCTTGAAGTTACTTCACCTTCACTGTATATATCAATTTGATTTTTGTTACAAGTTTTCGAGTACACTGTCATCTAAGCTTGGGGCCTAAAGTGAAGGCTATAAATCTTGAATGATAAGTGTCAAGTTTGGTTGATTTGGTTTATAGTCAAGTTTAGAGTAAGTTTTCAGTTTGTATAGAGTCATTTTTCATTTCTTTTGTTTTGACCGTATTGCCCAATGGATGAGGCACTTGGTCTATGGTGTTATTAACACCTCCAAGGAGATACCACCCTAATAAGGCCAACGTTATTGTCAGTATCTACATACTTCCATCAGCGATCAAATTCTCTCTTTGAATTGTCATTTTCATAGAAATTTTTACATCATTCCATTAGGTCATGTCATACTAATCCACTGATGGTTGTCTTCTCTTCAAAAATCTAATTTTTTCCTTGATAGAGTATACTTGCCGACCCTTCTTTAGGTTGTCTTCAGTTATGGTTTCATGGTCACTTTGCAATCATGTTCCATTAGGTCATATGGCATGCTTTCATTAGGTCTTAGGGTTTCATCACCAAGGTTGAGATGCCTAATTTTCTATGTAAATAAAGGTCAGCAAGGGTATGAGGATGATGAATAAATCAAGAATGATGGCTTGCAGGTCATAGCCACTAAATAATTATCTTTTAACCTAATGTAATTTTCACCCCAAAAACATGTTTTTGAGGTGAAAACAGAGTATTTTGAGTTTATTTGTATATCTTATGTAATTTTAAGGCACTATATGTAATAAATGTTCCCAGCTACACCAAAGCATCTCTCCCTATTATATGACAAAGAAACACTACAAAAATCATTTCAATTTGAGCATTATCCACCTGTAAAGACACAAAGAGGAAAAGGCATTAAAACAAAGTTTTGAAGAAGAACAAGAAACATTAGAAAGTGGGTTTTTCAAATGAAAAATCAAAATCTACTCCTATTTAAGCTCACACATTTAATTTTTAGATTCATTATTCTCATTGGCAAGCAAGGATTCAAAAAAGTGACAAGAAGAGGCAAGCTTGAGTGAGCTTTGGGTAAAGGAAGACTTGGCGCTGTGCTTCTGGAGGGTGGCACTATGCTTCTGGACAAGTGGAGAATGGGTGCTGCACATACGTGGAGCGGCATTGCGCTTCTTAGGTAGGCAATGTGGCACTGCACATTGAAGACTTGGTGCTGCATGTTCAGACCAACACTGCACATTTGGAAAATTTCCCCAGTGCAATTTTACATTGGCGCTATGCTTCTATGGTGGCGTTGCACTTCTATGCATCGATAGTGCGCATTATGCAGCAAGGCTAGAAAAGCCTCAAATCTTCATACAAATGTCAAAATTTCCCTGTCTTTCCATCATTACAAGTAAGTTGACATCCCTCATTTCAATTTTTGTTTGCATATCAACACTTCATCCTCCATGTTAAACATGAAACCCTAAAAATATCCCTAGTGTGGCTAAAACTCTAAACCCTCATTGTTCATCCTATCACCTATTACTACAGCTCTACAGTCTTTCCCTATCCCTATTTCCCTATCCCTTTATCTCTTAGTCCTTTTAACCTTATTCCATATTTCTCGACCCCTTTATCCCTCTTCCCCAAGGGCTACTTCTAAACAAGATAATCCCTCCCTTTAATTTTCATCATTCCTACTCCCTCATTCATTTTTAGCCCACAAAATCATTTCCCGTCCCTTCACTCCTAGAACACTTTCATTAATTCCATCCATACAACCTCTAGCCTTGTAAACATGGACACAGAGGACTGAGAGTATGAGGAGGAGGCAAACATAGGCAGTGACACCTCAGTAGACAGAGCTAGGCAACAGAGAAAACAACACAAGGGAAGCATGATTATCAGAGAAGAGCCATCAAACCTTAGGGAATTGCATGCCTCTCACTTGGTTGTCACATGTTTCAGATACCTTGGTTGCTATGAGTTATGTGAGAAGGTAGAGAGAGTTAAACACCACCTTGAGCTCACTAGACTTTTTGTAGCTCATCTTCGCGACAACAGGGTGACTCTTGTTGGGGTAATATTCACAATTTCACCTTCCATCATTTCAAATGCCACCAGGATTCCAAATGTAGGGAAGAAGTGGTACAAGGCCCAAGACTTGGATGAACACTAATATGAGCCTTATATCAAACCCCAGTACAAAAATGAGGTGAAGAGACTCTTTCCATTCAAATTTCTCAAAGACAAGTATGTCCCCATGATGAAAATCATCATGAAGTATTTCACTTATGAGGGCAACTTCTCCAACTTGTACACTTATCACATCAGGCTCCTCGTGCATTTTACCAAGGTGAGGATGTTAAACCTTCCTTACTTCTTTTTTAGAAATATTGAGAAGATGGCTCATTTTTTTGAGAAGAAGTCATACCCTCAGAAGATGAGCAGTCTCTATCATTACTCCCTGATAAAGATCATTGTGCTTCATCATCTCAATCTCTTCAACATCTCTTGGGAGACATTTATTTCTCATGATATCTTTAGGGGACCCCAAATTCCTCCACGGGTGTCTCAAGAAGTAGGGGGACCTTCTAGCAGTGCCCAAGTGAAAACAGATGAGGAAGCCAAGGAGATTAGAACTACTCAGGTGCCCATTTACATCACATATCAGAGGGGCACAAGGAGGTTATTTGTAGCTGATAGGCAAGTGTTTTCTCCACAGGATGTGAAAGTATCCTTGCCTTCTTCATCAACCCATAGGTAAATGCTAGCTCCACAAGATGTGGAAGGGGCTTTGCCTTCTTCATCGACACAATAGGTATAGGTGCAACAACTACACAAAGCGAAGGAAAGGATGCTAGAGGAGAGTTGTGATGATGAGGAGGAAAGGGACTTTGACTTGACTGAGCATGATGAGCTAGAGCAGCATTATACTCATCATGGATTTGAAATCATTGACTTAGAGGCTTAGGACAAAGAAATGATAAAATACATCATCATATAAGAAAATGAGGCTCAAGTAGTAGGTTTGGCGGAAAATTTAGAGAGGTCCAAATATGTCATCACATATTTGGAGCAAGAAAACAAGTAGCTGAGTGACAAACAAATCCTCATGGAGCTGGAAATGCTCAAGATGAAACGAAAAGGTGGCAAAGAGGTACAAGTCGCTTTGACTCCTATTGAGAAGGTGATTGAGGATGATAGAGAAACTTTGTTGGAGAGAGTCAACTTGCACCTGAGAAGCTACTACATAAGGCCAACAGATACAATTAGATGATTAGACACATGGCCTATCATTACAAGACCTAAAATAAGATTTGCAATATGAGGGACAAGAAAATGAAAACTAGGCTAAGGCTAACTTTGAAAGGAAAAAAGGAGGAGGATAGGCATAGGATGTTTGCTAAAGCTTCCTTGGCTCATCAAGACACTTGATGATGGCACTTTTCACTAATTTTGGGCAAATCCAGAAGAGTTTTTGTCATTTGCCAATTTTTAAAATCCACACACATGAAAACTACCTAGACACGCAGCGCCACCGGTGTTGTGCTTTTACTAGGGGCACATAATGAAGAAATGGTTTGCCTTTTTAGATTCAGAGTGATGAGGAAATGCACCCTAGCAAGTTTCAAAGTTTTTGGTGAAGAATTGGTCCACCGAAAGGTTAAAAAACACCCTAAAAATGACATTTCTGCCAATTTTTGGGCAAACAGAAGCAACCTAGGGAGGATCCATGGTTTTACATGCTCTTCTTAGCTTCTCACTAGTCTATAACATCTTACCCCATCAAGCACCTGAGTGCTAAAGCCTATGCCTACCTTGCCCATTGAGCACCCTGCAATTCTGACATAATTCCCTACACATAAGCTATCCAGCTCCTCCTAATCTAGCAAAACCCCTTCAAAATCAAATCAAAAATTTGTGCTACTATACCTAGCCTAATATCTTTTACTTGATCCAGTTATCTTGGTTGGGATCCTTACGAAGATTGCCCTCTCCCGGCCTAGTAGGGCTAGCTAGTTGGCTAAGCGTGGTTTGTGGTTACCCTGGTTTGCCTTCCTTCAGCCTGAAGTTCAATCCAGATGATAACAGGATGAAATATTTCAAATGGTAGCTAAGACTAATGAGACTCTTGAGGAATATGTAGAACGTTTTCAATATAATTTGCAAAAATCTCCTTAGCCAAATTTTCCTCCTGAAGTTCTTAAAACTATAATGATCAAAGGTATGAAAGACCAATGGGCAGAAACATTAAATTTAATGGGGAAGGGTGGTATTTATCAAGAGGATTACGAGAATACTATACAATTGTGCATCAGGTGTTCTAGAGACAATACAAGGCTTAAACCAACCAGGCGTGATACGATCACCAAAGACAACAAAGCCTCAGGAGGAAGCATTACACGAGTTGAAATCGACAACCTACTGGAAGATTTCAATACTCACATCTTGTGGACACTGACGACACAATGGGATATCATGGAAGCCAGAAAAAGCAAGCCAAAGAAGAACAAAATCTGACTATTTTTTTCCCATGCTGTAAAAAGAAACACAATCATAGAGAATGTCCATTAGATACGATTCAAACATGCGTTATTTACACTAAGGATCACACTACAGAAATCTACCCATTGCTTCCTGGATTAAAGGAAGTATTCAAGGAAGCAGAAGAGGAGGTGGAACCAATATATCTGATGAACCAACCTTGTCAATGGAAAACATGTCTGACACGTATGCCTACAGAACCATCTTCTTTCTTTCCTTCTTCGCAATTTAATTCTCAACAGTGTTTAGGAGCAACATGTCAGAACCAACCACCTTTCTCTACTTGGCCACCTCAAGCATTTTCTATGCCACCATGCCCTAACCAATCAAATCCAAATAATAATTGGCCAAATTCCTCTTACCCTTCACCTTTCTAGCAGAACACTCCCTATTCCTCATAATGGTGTCCTTCTACCTCACAAAATCAGAACTGGCAACCAAATTGGAAACAATCCATGAACCAACCTATGGGAACAATTCCTCTACCTCAACCAACCTTACCAGTACCTTACATTTTGAAGAAAAATCTTCAACCTAATATATGACTGCAAATCCCAGCTCAACCCAACCCAAATCCTAACAACAGACCAATCCAGTCAATCCAAATTATTGAGAGTCTGGACCTTGAAGTTGAGATGAGAGAATGTAATGAACTTATGTTAAGATTTGGATGAGTAACTACTCCAGATGAGGACAAAAATTGGCAACTTGAAGTCAAAGAAACATATCTGAATAAGCCTTCAACTATAGATGACTCAAATAAAACAGGGAGGAGATACAGTCAAGGAGAAAGACCTCGAGCAAGTTATAATTACTTCTCCCTCGTTCCCAGAAAGATTGATAATACCTCGACCTATTAAATATCCCAAATTTGATCTTCAGGGTGAACTAAAAAATATATGTATAAAAATACCCCTCCTCCAGGCCATTCAAGACATTCTGATATATGCTAAAACCATTAAAGAATTGTTTGCAAAGAAGTCCATGAGGAAAACAAAAATAACACCAACTGTCCATGTCGTCGGAACTTTGTCTAATTTATTACTAGGCAAAGAGACACCTATAAAATATGAAGACTTGGGAAATCCCATTGTCACAGTACAAATAAATGGCCACTCTTTTCCCAATGCTTTAGTTGACTTAGGGGCAGCCATTAACATTCTTACAACAAAAACTTGCGAAGTGCTTGGCATCATAGCCTTAGAGCCAACCACTACCTTGCTGGAACTAGTTGTCTATATAGTAATTAGGCTAGAAGTAACATTACAAGATGTGATGGTTTCTGTGGAGTCTTGGGAATATCCTGCAGATTTTTTTATTATTAACCCCAAAAATTGGCTAGATGGATAACCCTTAATACTACGAAGGCCTTCGCTAGCAACATGCGATGCTTATATAGGCTTCTGAATATGAAGTATGACCATAACCAAATGGAATGATGTAAAGAATCTAGCTTTATACCCTCCTACTCAGCCAAGCCTAACCATTGTAAAAACTAGGAAACAACTAGCAACATATTTAAAAGAAAAGATTCATTCACTATTCACTGTGGCAGATGTTCTTGAATTCAAAAACCAAACAGAAGACGATGTCATTAACACCTTTATGAATCACAATACTGCAGTGTCTAATTTGCAATGTCACATGATTGAACCAGTCCTAGATAATGAGATTGAAGAAGATTCCTTGAGAGACATTAATGACCAACCAATATCAACAACCACTGTCTATAATAGCAAGCCTATTGAAATCGAGCTACGGAAAATCCTGAACAATAACAGTAATCTAAGTAATGACCAGCAACAGAGACTTATCTAAGTCCTTAGGAAATATAAAGGGTCTTTTGCATGGGATTACCCAAACATGAAAGGTATTGGCCCTTAGTTATGCATGCACCACATGTCCACTAAAAAAGATGCAAGAGCCATTCGACAGCCACAACGTAGATTAAATCCTCATCTAAAGGATATTGTGAAAGAAGAACTTCAAAAACTGTTAGATGTGAATTTTATTTATCCTATATCTAACAATAAATGGGTTTCTCCATTAGTAGATGTCCCTAAAAAGAATGGAAAATGGCGGATATGCATCGACTACAAACAACTCAACAAAGCAATGCAAAAAGACAATTTTCCCCTTCCATTTATCAACCAGGTCCTAGATACAGTAGCAGGAAATAAATTATTCTCTTTCCTAGATGGCTTCAGTGGCTACAACCAAATTCAAATTGCCCCTAAAGACTAGGATAAAACTACTTTCACCTGCCCCTGGGGAACATTTTCTTACAGGGTATTGCCTTTCGGATTGTGCAATGCACCTGCTACATTCCAAATATCCATACTTAGTATTTCTGTAGACTTGATAAATGAAGGATTGGACATATACATGGATGATTTTACACCCTATGAAGATGAATTTGATCAGGCATTACAAACATTGGAGAAAGTTCTAAATCAGTGTATTTCTACTAAACTATGCTTAATTCATGAGAAATGTCATATGATGATGAGAAAAGGCCTGATTCTGGGTTATTACATTTCAGCAGCTAGAATTCAGGTAGATCCAGCAAAGATACAGATATTCCTCTTATTAGCTACCCGCTGCACTCAAACAAAGGTATGTAGTTTTTTGGGATTTGCTGGATATCATCATATATTTATAAATAACGTTTCGCAAATTACTCCACCATTATATGTCTTGACAAGAAATGTTGATTTTATATGGACTGATAACTGTGACACTGCCTTTATAGATCTAAAACAGTTAGTATCGAGAACACCAGTATTACGAGGCTTGAATTGGGATATACCTTTCCAAATTTCATCAGATGCATCAAATACAACTATTGGAGATGTTCTTGGCCAAGAAGAAGATAAGAAACCCTATGCTATATATTATATCAACAAAAAATTAACTCTCGCTGAGTTGAATTACACAATAATAGAAAAAGAGTTTCTAGTTGTTATTTATGATATCAACAAACTTAGAAACTATATAACTGGATACCCTGTATTTCTATATACTGATCACTCTGCTATTAAATATTTAGCCAATAAAACTATTACAAATGGAAGAGTGATTCATTGGTTACTACTTTTGTAGGAATTTTACATAACTATAAGGGATCGACAAGGGAAGGACAACCTCGGGGCAGACTTCCTTTCCTGAGTGCCAAGAACAGATGATACAGTGGCAATAGAGGATCAGTTCCCGGATGAATATTTGTTTTTTGTGGCCGTAAAAATGCCATGGTATTTAGACATAGCGAATTACTTAGCAGCGGGAAAATTTCCCAAACATCTGCCATCTAGAGAAAGGAAATTGATCGTGCAACATAGCACTCATTTCTCCTAGATCGGAGGATACATTTTCTACATAGGAGCTGATAATAGGTACATTAAGGAGGACAAAATTTATGATATCTTAAAATCCTGCCATGATGGACCTTGTGGTGGACACTTTGTAGACAACAGAAATAGACATAAAATTGTACAGATGGGCTACTACTGGCCCACTATTTTTAAAGATGCTAAAACTTATCCAGGCATGTGATAGTTGCCAAAGGATGGGTCACCCTGGCCAATCTGATGAAATGACCCTGCATCCATAGCTGGTGATAGAAACCTTTGAGTGTTGGGCATAAGATTTCATTGGATCATTCAAACCACCATCCAACCAGAAAAAGTATATATTGTTTGCAATAGATTATGTAATTAAGTGGGTGGAAGTAGTAGCGTTACCATGAGAAATAGAGGAAATTGTAATTAATTTTCTTTTCGAAATTTTTGTGTATTATGGCTTACCTAGAGAAGTAATTACTAATGGGGGGCCACAATTCGTGGGTCACAAAATTACTACTACACTAAAAAATCATCACATCACACACTAAATTACCTCTCCATATCACCTGCAGGCAAACCGGTAGGTTGAGAGCACCAACCAAGTTATCAAAGCTATTCTAACAAAGACAGTCTCATCACATCAATAATACTGGACCGTTCGACTGCCAGAGGCCTTGTGGGTGTATCATACAACTTGGAGAAACACTACTGGATACTCACCATATCAACTGGTATTTGGTAAGGAACCCATTTTTCACATAGAATTTGAGATACAAACACTAAAGACAATCCAGGAAATAGGACTAGATTTAACTAAAGCCCAGCTTAATAGGTTACAGTAGATCAATGAATTAGATGATATTAAGCTACTATCTATACAACATATGACACTCATTCAACAACAAAGAGCCAAATGGCATGATGCCCTGATTAAGAAAAAAGACATTTCATGAGGGCAACTGGGCACATCTTTAGATTCCATGTTCCAAGACTTCCCTAACAAACTACAAACTAGATGGTTAGGCCCCTATGAAATAAAGCAAGTACACGACAATGGCACTCTTATGATGGCCACCATTGATGGGTCTAGTTCTTATTTTAAAGCAAATGGTCATCAAGTGCGCCTCTACCAAAATCCGCTTACCAAAGAATCTTTCTATTAGCATATATGTGAAGAACCCAACATGCAAGTTTTAGTTGCAGAAGGAAATCCTTTGGTAGCTTCATATTCATAAATTTTATTTCTTCTTTGTAAAATATGTAAATAGGATTGCTGATTTGATTTTCTTTTCTTTTTTTCTTTCTTTTTCTTTGCTTGTTTTGCTGTTCAATTTATTGAAAAGCTACTGTTCAATCTATTGAACAACACTTTCTTGCCTTTTGTCATTTTTTTGTTCAATTAGTTGAAAAATTGTTGTTCAATCTACTGAACAACACTTTCTCTCTTTTTGTTGTTTTTCTATTCAGATAATTGAACATCTATTTTTCAATCTATTGAAGAGCTTCCATTCAATCTATTGAACAACACTTTCTTTTCTTTGCATTGTTTTGTCGATCAATCTATTGAACATCGACCATTCAATCTATTGAACAACATTTTCTTTCTATTCATTGTTTCGTTGTTCAATTTATTGAACAAATACTTTTCAATTTAGTGACCAGTTTCCATTCAATCTATTGAACAATACTTTTTTTCGTTTGCTTTGATGTTCAGTTAATTGAATAACACTTTCTTTCTTTTCAATTGTTTTGTGATTCAATCTATTGAATAGTTGTTGTTCAATCTATTGAACAAAACTTCTTTTATTTTTGCATGGTTTTGCTATTCATTTAATTGAAAAATTGTTGTTCAATCTATTAAACAACTATTGTTCAATCTATTAAACAACACCTTTTTTTTATCTTTTGCGTTGTTTTGTTGTTCATTTAATTAAACAGCTGTTATTCAATCTTTTGAACAGCCACAGTCCAACCCAATTGAACAATATTTTCTTTTGTTTTTCATTTTGTTTTCTTTTCATGGCATGAAGTACACTACTTTTATGAGGACAAATAATTTATGGATTCTATTGAAAGGAGTTAATACCATTAATGTTATGATCTTTAACATGACAACTTCTTGATGAGAGATTATTTTTAAGAAAAGGGACATAGTTATTGATATACTAATTTACTGCATCATTTTCTACTGTACATGATACTGATTGATCATTTTAAAAACCATGTCGGTTCCACCCTTCCTGGTTATAATCTTCTCTTTCTATAATAAATAAGACTATGGGTATACTTTTTCTATTTACATGTTAAAATTCTTCCACCATCCCCGGTCTTAAGGAGTACTGAGCCTCACTTTATTAATCACAAATATGTGTAATAACATCAAATTTTTCTTTTTAGATGGAGGATAGGGGGTCTCATTATGAGCCAGACTACAAGGCTGTAGCAAAGTGACATTCCCACTATGGCCACCACACCAGGCTTATGATCCATTGGATAGCTAAAATATCCTTGGAGCAGAAGGTCTCATTAGGAGCTAGCTTGATCACTATTGCTACATTCCAGTGAATGGTTGTGTGGTTACCTAGTTACCATGCCAACACACTAATCTCTTCTGTAGAACAACGCTGGAACTCTCCATTTATAAATTGAGGATCCTGGCTCATATGGGTTAAAAAGCAACCTTGCTGAGGATATGGACACCTATTGGTAGTAGAGACTCTGCTTATGGTATTGAAGTTATATCTTATCATCAATTACTACTATAATGCCCTCTTCTTATTCTTATTTTTATCAAATAAATTATTTCCTTAAATTTTCCCTTGTTTAGAACCTTTATGCATGAGATAATGTCTTTCGATCAATCGTATCATTATTGGCTAGAATACCATCAGCAGAGTACCTTTTTGACATATTGTTGTCCTTTCCTCCTTTGCATAACTTATCATCAATCCAAAGCATCATATCTCTTATTCATAACTATCTTTACACACTCTGCTCTAATTATAACCATACCTCTTGCCATCTTGTCATTGATATAGGTACTTTGCTCCATCTACTATTATATTGTTCATTCCCTTGCCTTGTCGTCAGAACAACACTTTCCTTGTCTACTCGGTCGCAGACAACCTCTATTTTTAAGGAGGGTGAAGGATTCCCATTATACCTTTGCATTCGCTATATTTATTCTGTTTATTTGAATTGATATGTTGTTGTGATATCCCATGATCAAATGACATGTGGCAATATGATAGTCCTCGAATTAATATTATTAATTCTCACGAAAATTTCGCTTAACATTATGGAATTTAGTTGTTACATCTACCTACTGTTCTATTTCACCAAAGCAATTGATCTCTGCTGTTTCTTTTCTGTTGTGTTAATCCTTGAAATTGTAGGGTGGATATTAGAAGAATTTGAGCATTTTGGGTGGAAAACCAGTTCGCTCAGAACCCTTAGTGTTGGAGATTTCTGTCAAAGCAAGGGAAATTTGGGTGCATGCAGGATGGATATCATATTTCACCAGACTTCAGGTTGCAAGCGAAGAAATCGCTACCGAGGTTTTACAACATTTACATGATGGGAAATCCACATTAAAAGGTGTAAAAGTAATAGTATCAGAGGCTGTGATAACTAAAGTTTCTGGGCTGCCAACAAAAGAAGCAGTATGGCCTAAGAAGCACATAATTTTGCATGACACAATGGATATTTTCAAAGACACAAGCAAGGAATTAACATGAAAAGGCAAGGTAATTCAACTTTCCTCTCTGGGAGAACCATGGTGCGAATTGGCAAGTGTCATCTAGAAGTACATCACCTGTGATGGTCGACGGGATGTGGTAAAACCATGACAACTTGAAATTTTAGCCATTTTAAAGCAAAATCTTACTGTCAATTTACCACTTTTCTTGAATTCATTATTGCATGACACATCAGATAGAATAAGACTGGCTAGACATATTAAGATTGTAGTTAATCATCACGGTTTGATAAGACTGATTGTTAGTCATAATCTTGCCCAACAAAATTTAATTTTGGATAATTTTATAGCACCGCTAGAGATAGGGACAAACCCTATAGTCCAAACCCTAGCAACCATGGAAATTGAACAACAGAACCTTGTTCGAAAGAGGAAATGAACTGCTTATACAGTAATAGGACCCCATAAGCGTAGGCATTCAACGAGGCTAAACCCAATTTAGAGGACTTTCGTAAATCCTCAAGGTAGTACCAAACAGCTGGCAAAACCATCTCGTACAATTACTGTGCAGGACTCTAAACTAGAACTAGAGGAAGAAGGTAATTCTGAGGCAGAACAAGAGGAAGAACCTAATTCTGAGGTAGAATAAGAGGAAGAACCTAATTCTAAACAGGAACAGGAGGAGGATCCCAACCTTGAACCTGAACAGGAGAAGAAACCCAATTTTGAACCAAAATAGGAGGAAGAACCTAATTCTGAATCAGAACCTAGGGAAGAATGCAATTATGACCCAGAACAAGGG
This sequence comes from Pinus taeda, assembly GCA_000404065.3. Classification (NCBI taxonomy): domain Eukaryota; kingdom Viridiplantae; phylum Streptophyta; class Pinopsida; order Pinales; family Pinaceae; genus Pinus; species Pinus taeda. The sequence goes on from APFE031010299.1 coordinate 30,477, forward strand.
GAAACACAATATTCTATCCAAAATGATGATGAACCAGAAAATGAAGCAGGGCCTCCTCAAACACCACCTATAAGCCCCCAAGATAATTTCTTGCAGGACTTTGAGGAAGGGATAGCCCAGGTTATTGCAAATTTGAATGCATATATGCAACTTGGAGGATCACTTGACTAGAATTTGAACAAAACTCAATCCTCAGAAGGTTTTGGTCACACATCAATTTTGCCTTCCCCAGAACTTGTACATTGGGAAGAGAAAAAGGACACATAAATAATGAATGAATTAAAGAACCAAACAGGTGACATGGTTATATTGGAACATAGCCAAGATGAGCACCAGGAACCTTTAGATATAGAGGGTATTGATAAACCTATTTCTATAAAGGATGCTCCTAAAAAGAAGCGAGTAGTTGAAACAAAGTTAAGGAAGCTGAGAAAGAAATACAGAACGCTCCAGAAGAAGGTTAAACAGCTACATCAGAAATTGAAAGAGGCTGTAAATAGGGAAGGTCAAAGCACTACTACTGAGTTAGTCATTTTTGCCACACAAACAGAAATATGTGAAGGTAGGGCAATAGGAACCCAGACTGAACATATTTCTACTCAGATGGTGGTCACACAAACAAGCTTTCACATAGAATTTATAGATAAGTCTACTCAGACCAAGGGTTTACCCTTTCAAAACAAAAGCACCCAGACAGAAGAAATAATCAATAATGCTCCATCATGCAGTGATGATATTCTTTCAGAGTTACAAGAGGAGCTGGCACAAGCCCAACTTTCTTTAGAGCAATGTCAGAAGGAGACAGTTCCTCTGCAAAAGTATCAAGAGTTGCAAAAGAAATGCAGAGAATTGATCATAACTAAGAATAAAACTTTTGATAGGTTCATGCAGGAGGAAGAAAAGCAAAGGAAAGTAAAAGCCAAGATAGATAAGGTCATGTGCCAGATCGATGCTATTATATATTTATATTCTGATGTCTTATCTTGCAGGTCTCCTACCACAAATTATGTTATGTTTTTATTGGAAATATATTTGTTGTTGAAGATGAAAGTTGTTAAGGCTGACAAGTAAGTTGAATTAAAGAGAACTGAGGAATTTATAAATTGTTGTAAGGAGCATGGAATAAATGTCCAATGTCTCCTCTGTGAATTTTATTTGCACAATTTTTTATTAGAAGGGGAGGTGGATAATAATCCTAGCCCTTTTGTTGGGGATATTTAGTTCCAGGCCTTTAGTTCTTTTCTAGCAAACCAACGCAAGTGTTCCAAGGCTTATAACACCTTTCAAAGGAAAGAACATGCACTGGATTTATGGGTAAGCAGTGGGCCTACTCAACCCTTCCATCTTGTTATTAAACACAAAAGGCTCATAACACGGGAGGGTGTAACTAAGATTATGGGGCCTTTACATAAAGAAATCATGCAAACGGGAATGGAATATCTCTTATCCATTCAGGAAGGATCCTTTCTTGCATCCAAACAGAGATGGATAGTCTCAACCAATAGTGTGAAGGATAGAGAACCATTTAATTATAGGAAATTTTGAATTTGTCATAGGTTGTTTTGTCACATACAGTAATATTATCTTGAGGGAAGGACCATATTGGTTGGGATGTCGATTTAGGAGTCCTATTATTTGGTACCCACCTGAAGGACACCATTCTGATTATGAGTTGCTTGACGGTGATGAAGGGACAACCTTTGCAGAGTTAATACAAAAGCACAGTTTTAGGTTAGATAAAGAAAAAGCCTTTCATGCTTACTCTTTAACTACATTACATAATAGCTATTTATGTTCACGAGGACGTGAAACAAGGTAAGAAGGGGAGTATGTTGGGCCATGCAATAGGTATAAATTTACCCTTCATTACACTATCCTTTTCCTCCCTTTTATGCATTTGTGCCATGACGTAATAAGTTTTTGATAAGATTTGGATAGAAAATGAATGAAACTTCTTTTGATGCAATTTGACTATAAAAACTAACTTTTGTTGTTTATTATGTAGAAATTGGTAAATGGAACAGTTGTTGTTCAAAATATTGAACAACAAAGGCTAAACAAAGAAAACAACATGCATCTTGTGCGGTCAAATCGAGAAGCAAATCAGGAGGATCAGCATAAGATAGAAGATTGTTTGATAATAACAGTTAGTTGTGAATTCCTTAGGATCACCTGATCTTGAGGAATCACATTTATCACTTTTCCTCTTTGACTATAAGAGGGGAAAGACAAACAGAATAGGGGACTTAACTTTTCACCTTTGTACTTCAGTTGTAATTTTAATATATAGAGCATTATTCTGAAGGAAATCACGTTGTAATGACATTTGGATTTGATGAATAATATATTTCACGTTGTTGTTCATTTACGAGATTCTAAAGTAATCAAGCAGTAACCATTGATGGCTTGGGCCCGACCATTGGTGGATTTCACTATTGTTCCCTGTAACCTTTACTTTTATTTTACTACAAGTTTAATTACTATGTTTTATAGCTTTACGATTGATTTACTTTCACTAGTGTTGAGTTTTTGTATTCACTACATTAATTCTCATTTCTATTGATTGGCGTCATTTATTTATGTCATGGATTGATTTGATTGTTACATAAGAATCAGTTCTTGTTAATTGAAATCTAGAATTGTATTGATTATATCAGATGTATTACTTTTATGCATAAGTCTAGATTCAGCTGAAAGAGCTCTGTTATCACTACGGTGCATTTGGTTGATGTAATTACAGTTAGAACTTTCAATTAAGATTGAATTTTGGTTTTGTTTAAGATTGAGTTTTGATGTTTGAATAAGTTAATTTCCTTGAAGTTACAAGTTGGTAGTTTATGGTTTGATCCGTTTACTCTTGTACTGCAATCAATAAGTTATTTTAAAGCATTACTCTCTGTAGATTCAATGATTTACATCACTTGCACATATTGTGTACACTCTTGAAACAAAAAGACTTACCCAGGTTGATAATTAATATGAGGCATTTAAGAGTTCTAAAAGACACCTTATTTGCACCCAACAATGGTCCCAAACAGAGGGGTCATTTTTGCCATTGCCTTACTCGCACATACTTACTGATCGTGTCTCCTACTGTGAGGACGATGAGAATTTGTGCAGGTTTCACACCATATGCTTGTATCCACTTGGGTAGGTGGGTGCACCATCCGATTTGTCTATCACACTTGTCTTTCAATCGCATCTGAGTCTTCCAAACCTTCACATGCATCATCCTTCTACATTCGCACCAGTCCTCAAAACTTCTTTGGTGCGTATCCCACCATCTTGCAAGCGTAGATCTCAGTACCCATTTTAAAGTGTCGAAATGTTGTTGTTCTGGTAATTCTATTTCAAATTTGTTTAGGAAGTCTTCCACCTCGCTCAACCCGACATATGTAGGCAGATCTCTTGCCTCTATTACTACACAGTGCAGTGATCTTGTTATCATGTTACACTTGAGTGTGATTATCTCGTGTAACTGGTTTTGCCATCGTTCTATCTCCTCATCAGGATCCGATGTGCAGGAGTTTTCATGCTCCCACGAGATTTGACCATCCATAGTTGGATTCACCAAATCTTTCTCCCACATGGTCATCTTGTAGATATAGTCTAGATCATCATTGTTGTCATAGTCACACACTAGCTCTGCGTAGCATGATCCTTTTGCAGGGTCTAAAGGTACCACTATGCGTAGTGACTTTTTCTCAAAAATCATCTTGCGCTTATTTAGATTTATCACTCCATTCATGTTAGTGGTCCAATATATTACCAATAGTGTGGGGTAGGGATTGTTGTCATCAATAATCTCTATCACTTCAAAACCTACTAACGTGATCGCTCCTTTGATATCTACTGCGATTCCCTGCAGTCTCCCCATAGGTAGCATGTTTTATTGGTTTGCCATTCGTAGTCGGATAAGAGACCTTTGCAACGCAAGCCTACCCATGTGCTCCCATGTTTATTTTGGTAGGAAATTTACATCTGATCCTAGATCTAGAATCACTTGGTCCATCTCGTATTCCTCGATCTGCACAGTCAATCTCATCTCCCTTCCTATTCGTGTCATGTGTTCTCCGAGTTTTCGGACTATGTGTGGTTCTCCTAGAGTGATCCCAGTGCACCTAGTTATGAGTTCTTGTAGCCCCTTTACAGCCTTACTGTCATGCGGTAGCTTCATGCATGTTTCTAAGAATGTAATGAGCATTGATGGATCCATTTCAGGCTCTAGTCTATCTTTACTTCCTGAAGTGGAGGCATCTGTGAATCCCCTCTCAGCTTCCATGAAGGTCTCCTTAGCATGCTCCAAACCAAATTCTGGTTCCTTTGTTGGAGCCTTGTGGACCCAGGTACTTTCTTCAGGGTGCTTTCCCTTGTCATCCCCTATCATAATACCACTCCTGAGCATGATATTTACATTATGGCCTTCCTCGCGTGGCTCAGAACTCATCATTTGCAGGTTCTGAGTTGGGGGAGGCTGGGGTGCTCCTTTATCGTGCAACCTCGCTATCAGTGTGGGACAATCCTTCATATCATGATCAAACTGCATACAATATAAGCATGATGGTCTCATTGGATTTGTACAATCATGGGCATAATGCCCCAGCCCTCTGAAATTGTAGCATATTAGCTGTCCGCGACCTCTTCCCGGTCCCATTCCACCTCGACCTCATCTGCACCCTTGAAATCTAGTTCGCACCATCCTTACAATTAAGGGATCGTGTTTTGGCCTAAAATCTGTAGGTAGGAATCTGATCCATGATCAACTCATAACTTCTACAGGTGCACTCATCATGGCCTACTGATCTATATAAATTACATAACAACTACTATGAATTCTGCGTATACTTCTATAATAAATGGTAGTTATCTATAGCATGCTTTCCTCCTATCTGAGAAATTGTACACCATAATGCAGGCATCACGCTTAGTCCTACTTGTGTCGCTGATCTCAATGGCATTAGTCCTCCTCCCATGAGGTAATTCATGAACACCGGGCAGTGGTCCTTGTTGTGCCTTTGGCCCTTGCATTTTACGCATTGTACCTCATCGCACACTTTTGGATGGGCCATCCTATATTGTTTCAAACTCTGCATCTCAAGTCACACGTTTTTCAATTGCGTGTGAATCTATTGGACACCCAGGTTAGGATCTTGTATCAGAATCTCATGCAATCTCATCAGAACCTCCAAAGCCTCAACCTGAGTGGTTAGGATTTTCTGCGAAAACACGTTCCATAGATGTGGCATTAACGATGATACAAACCGTTTGTGATGTTGCCCATCTGTTAATGTCATGTTTTCTTCGTGAATTGTGCATTTCAGTCTCTGATCCAACTCCCACGGGGTTTTGTATGGTAGCATTGTGATTTCCTTGAATCCAATGATTGACTATGCCTCTGATTTTGGCCTACTAAATTCCCTGTTTAGTGGAGCTTGGATATCTAATGTCCCCGCATTCGTATTGTCATTGGAATGTTTAATGTACTAGGTCAGCATGTGATCCTGCAGAGCACTAACCAATGTTGCCTTCTTTATATTGTCGTTTGTGACACCCTCTGCTTCTCATACAGCTTTTATCACAAACCAAAACTGGTATGAATCTCCATTCCCTTCTACCTTGAACATTGGTAGCTTGATTGAGCTGGCCATACTGCTTTGTCATGGTGGCGGAGGTGGGATGGGTGAAGTCGGGGGTGAAGGCAGTGAAACTAGTCATGGTGTGGGTGGGGTTAGTATGCATGGAATTCTCTACTTTATTAGATTGATCACATAGTAGAATTTTAATCCAAGCGTTTAAAGATTTACCGTACTTACCTTGCGGTCCCTTGAGGAAGTGTTGTTCTACCTCACTATAGCTAAGTGAAGTATCTACTGTGAATTCGGTGATGAATCCTCCTATGATTTGATCGAGCCAGTGATAGACAATGCACATGATCAAATCTTCAGATGCTTCCAGTCTACGCACCAATTTTGGAGTCCACACAATAGGTTTGTCGAGTTTACACCTTCCTTGGCTATCTGCTAGATTCGTGATCCACTCGTACAACTCAGTAGGGATGGATGCAATGAAAATTTCATGGATCTCCATATACAAGTAGCAATCTAACCACTCTTCCATTGACAATTTCATATTCCTATTTTCCTATGTCGTGAACTCGTGAATATTTTTGTCCAACCACTCTTCAATTCCTTTCTTTGTCAGATTCCAATGATACGACATTAGACATTTCTATTCAGATCCCAGTCCTAGCAATGAAGCCATTTGTTGGCTTGTTGGGGCCTGACCTAGGTTTAAAGTTAATTAGCCAAACAAATCCCTGTACTACTAGCCCTTTCGGCAACACTCCGCGGAGTAGGGAAGTGGGGAATGAGGTCTCACCAAAAGTACTATGGGAGGGTGCTAGAACCAGGTTTCTTTACCCTTGAGATGTCTGAGAGGTTTGACTAGTCCTTTTTTTATTCTTGCGCACAGGTGTCTTCGCGCACCTTCCACTCCTGATACCCTCGTGCAGCCCTAACCAGGGGTTGTATCATGCTCTGGGTTAATACTCGAGATCTTACTTATCTTCCAATGTTAATTAGATACCTATGCCTACCTGAATGTCTTATAGTTAGAAATACAAAGAATTCATACATGATTGCATAGTAAATAAGCAGTGTATTTGCAAATTATATCCAATCATGTATTAAACTAGGAAAAGATACATAGAATTATAACAAAACTTCTCTTTATTGATTCTTCCAATGGTTATAGACTTGACCTTCCCAACCCACTTAGTTACAAGGGTTCGCACACTCAACTGTGGACTACTAGACCTCTATGCACTTAGTTGTAGAGCCTTCTCCTACTCTACAACCCATAGGCACACATTACACTTCGAATCAATCACTTAGACTTCTCATTCTTCTATTCTCTTTGTTATTAGTTATCTTTTATACTTAGAGCGTCGCTCTATTTATACAATCCCATGGTCCGCGAACCATGGGTAGGTCTATCCAGCCGACATTACATTACAAAACTATGGCAGACAACCCTATGACTGTATTGTGACTTTGCACTCCACTCCTACAATTCGTGGAGCTTTTACAAAATACTTGATCAAAAAATGGGCTTTAAGCCCCAAGATAGGTCTTGGGGGGATTCCATGCCCAACAAAAGAACATAGAGAAGTGGCATGTCTATGGCATGTAGCAACTAAATTAGGGTTCGATAGACCCTGTTTACACTGACTTGATCGTCGAGAGTGATGTGCCCAAAGAGCCTGTAACAACTGCCCCATAAAGCATGAATTCAGAAATGATAATGTTGGAGTGATGTGCCCAAATAGACCTATAAGAGTTACCCATAAAGAATGGATTCAAAAACGATAATGTTGAATGATATGCTTTATGATGTGATGAGGAGGATCTGAAGTAGACGGTGACCTGTGTCAATTGCAATAAATAATATCATGATTTCTTTGAATTTTTCATGAATGGCTGTGGGAAGGGATACCCATGATCAACATATAAACTTTCATTACATGTACATAAATCAGATAGTTTTCTACAGATATAGGTCCCTGACTATCTGTGTAAAGACATTGTATAGATGATTTAGTACTCTCCTAAAATCGCAGCCCGAATGGATGAAACTAGATATATGTTCTTATTTCCCATCCAACTGTTTGCTCAAGTACATGTCTAACCATGTGAAAATGTGATATGAAGTCAAACATGGGAAGACACCATCTAATTACCAACCAATGATGTAAGTTGTTAACAGATGCGAGAGAAATCCCCAATAATGATAATGATTCTCAAGGTACTACAGTACATTCTGCATGGTGTGAATAGATGTTTTGATGTTGAACACCATATGAAGTCTTTTGGTTGAAGGCCTATGTTGTCAACCCGTGACTAGAAGTGAGAAACCTTCCATTGATGTATGCAAGCCTCAAGGTACTAGAAGGGTGTTTCTAAGTCAACTTCCTGGAAAATGTGCTAATGTCAACAAGAAATGACTCATTGCATGAGGGCCTTGATATATCCCCCATCAATGGCACGAAATAAGTGTAACGGTTTTGAAGACAGAATGTGACTAATGACTCAATGCTCAGGAATAGCAGTTATGAAAATGAAGGTTTATGAGTATTGCAAAGGATTAAGTTTATAAAGCAACTTATCTTGAACATGTCGGTGACAATGAATGAATTGGCAGCATTGACCCAAAACCAAAGTGATGGATGGTGTAATAGACCATAGGTATGATAAACATCAAGTAGATAACCCAACCCAAATAGTCAAAGAGATGAAGCAAAATTGTCATGTTCAAGAGTTACTTGCTACTATAAAGTGATTTATCCCCTTTCCCATTTTCCCTAGTCATTGCTAACCAGTACCTCTTCATTTTTTTTAAACAAGATTGAGGAGGATAACATATGCTTGATGTATAATTATACTATTCGGGTGAATCCATCACTATGTGATGTTTTCATGAGTCTAGCGAAGGTGAAACTCGGTCTTGTCATGATGGACAAGTTTTTTGTATTTTATGTTTTAACGAGTTTAACGAAAATGAGAACTTGGTACTTTTCATGTTTAGAGAGTTTGAAAAGAGACAAAAAGAAAACTCCACATGTTTTTTTGTAAATTTGTCTCTTATGTTAGAAAAAGCGTAAAACAATACAAAGGGGACCCTATTGACCATGTTTGATCAACATATTACTTTTTTCGTAAGTAATATATCTCAGTCCGGAAAAGGGTTAAAATTATACTGAGTAGATGTCATTTCCAATCCATTTATGAGCTGAAAAGGACAAGCACTCGACAATATTTTCATGTTTCAGGTGTCTAAAAAGAGATTAAAGAGGACTGCACTTAGAGGAACGAGTGGTGTCTAGGATAGCAATTGGATCCGGTGATATTGGAACTTCTCAAAACATGTTTATTTATGTGAAGAGGCTGGCTAATAAGATCACTCATTGCAACTGTTCCTCAAAAGGGTAAAACAACCAAGTGAAAGCATATGATCACCCAAGAAGATAGTGACAATGGAAGGAGAAAAAACAAGGCTTATCGGACAAAAGAGGCTCACAGAATGGAAATCAAGAGGGTTAAAATGGATATGGACTCATTTTTACATAAGCTTGAACCATAGGGAACTATGCTTGGATTCAGTTTCATTCTTACACAAGCTTGAAATGAAAAAATATCCTTGGATTCAGTTTCATTTTTTACACAAGCTTGAGCCATGAAACACTATGCTTTATATTGGTTTACATGCCCCTAGCGTGATGAATCGATTCTAGGTGCATGCCCCCAAGCTTTATTACATTCGCTTAAGTAGACTACTCGTGGCTATCAGGTGGATGGAATGAAGGTTCATTTATGATATCAAGTGAAAGACTCGACTGGGATTGTACAATATCTAATCAAAGACTTGAATTGGAAATTTGCTCTAGGGAACCTTGTTTCATTTTTTAATGAGCTTGACACAAGACAAGGAACTCTGCTCAAATTCCTTATTTCATTTTTTAACGAGCTTGAAACAAGACAAGGAACTATGCTTTGGGACCTGTTTCATTTTTAGTGAGATTGACACTGTAAAATAACTATCCTCATATTCACAGTTTCACTTTTTTACGATCTTGAGACAAGACAAGGAACTATGCTCATCATTCCTTGATCACGACCCATAATAGGTCATGACTTCCAAGAGGTTCTCATCAAATGGGAGAACAATGCTCTGGAACGGATATGTAGCAAGGAATCCATTAGAGAGATCTAGTTCCAATTCCCCCAACACATAATCCACAACATCACGAAATTGATCGTCAGTTGATGTAGGCATGGAATGTGTTAGAGTCTAAATCTACCTCAGGTTGAGAAAGGTAGGATCTGGGACAGCATCAAACCACGCTTAACCTGGTAGCTAGCCCTACTAGGGCAGGAGAGGGCTCTATCCTTATCAATATCAATAAAAAAAATCAACGAGGATTGAGTTGACTGATGTGAAGACTGATTTTAGGCTAGCTATGTATGTAAAAGAGTGTGATTGAATTTGATGATGTTTTTTTGGCTCAAATGGAAAGGAAAATTTTGGGTCTGGGGAATGAGGCTCAGTTTTGTAGAGATCTATATGGGGCAAGGTAGGAAACTGATTTTGCACTTCAAATTGAATGAAATGGAGATATTTAGACATGTGAGGAGTTGAAGAGGGCAATAAAACCTCAAGGATCCTCTTCAAACAGCTGAAAACATCAATAACTAAGAAAACCCTAGGTAGAGCATTGCAATTTCAATGGATTCTACCTATATCCTTGTTTGTTTTAGTTAAGAAGAAGCAAGATATATAATGACATATGTAAAAGATAAGTGAACTCACAGTTATAGAAGAAGGCACAATACCAAATCAAGATTCCACATGAACCCCAAAGAGTGCTGCAAACCGTGGTCTATTCCTTAGCCAAAACTGCTGATATGAGTATACAATGAAGCTCCAAGCTTTCTCAAAAGTCCAACCATGCTAATGACTGAAAAATCACAAGATATAGAAAAACAATAACTCCTCCTAGCATCTAGGGGTCGAGCTCATAAGTTTAGGAGCTTTTCTAACAAATTCTAAACAGAGAACTAAAAATTAGGCAGTGGAACAGCTTGCCTCTAGAAACTAGGGAACTGATTCATTCAGTTGTAAAATACTTTTTAATGGATGAATCTACCTCCATGAGTGAAAATATAAAATAATTACATCAAGATCCATCAATATACATTAAATTACATCATAAGTTTGACTTTAAGAAGGAAAAAAGTCAAACTGTCAAGAAACTAGGCAAAAAACAAAGTATTCTTGGTCAAACTGAGCAAAATTTCCCAAATGCACTGTGCTGATTTCCTTATGTGTAGCACCTGTTTGCTGCCACTTTTGGAGGCATTTCCAGCGTCAAAATCCGCTACAAGTGTGCTTGTTGGAAAGCCCTACCTTTCTACTTTCTAGAACAAGTGGAACTTTTTAATTTGGCCTCCATTTGCCCCTCCAAAACTGAGTTCTCCCAACAGTACTTCTTGTGTGTCCAAATAGGGGAAAAAAGGTCATTTTGGGGGTGTTTTTGACCATTTTGGGCACTCAAAACCTGTCAAAATTTCTTGGCCATTGGTGATCATGCATATTTATTCATGAAAAATACAAAAATTCTAAGTTTTCCTCTTTTGGAGACCTCCAGAAAAAGCGAGCGCCAGGTGGCGTGGCGCATGGGGCAGAAAAACCTCTGTTTTAGCCCAAAAATTCCAAAAAGGCAAAAAATGTCCCAAATTTTTTGATATTTGGGCTGAGTGTACTCCATCAAGTTCTGTGTTGGGCCAAGGAATCATCAGCTAATATCTTAAGTCTACCTTGCTCCTTTCGCCTCCTCGATGCCCTTTTCAACTTTGCCTTCAAGCTTCTGATTCTTGCCTTGCAACTTTTATTTCTCGCCATGTAATGGTAGGCCATATGCCTCAACATTTTTTTCTCCCTATTATCCTTCTCTAGCAACCTTTCTAAGTGGATGTTCACTCTCTCAAGCCAAGATTCTCAATCGGCATTGACTTCTTGTTCAAGTGATGTGAACTTCACCTTCCTCCTTTTGGGAGTTTGGCGGCTTTCTCGTATGTTTTGCAACTCCATAATGGTTTGCTGATCCTTTAGCTACTTGTTTCTTTGCTCCAGGTACTTTATTATCCACTTAGCTCTTTCTAAGTTGAGGGACAAACCATTGATGTTTGCATGTTGCTCTTGGATGACCTCTTTGATCTTTGAGCTTTGTGGGACCAAATCCGTGTCATCATCCTGAATGAGAATAAAATCGGTCTCCTGTTCACCTGAAGGACCCACATCATGTCATGGCCTCTTGCCCTTGTCCTGAACCTACTCTGCTGATGGGGGAAGAGAGACTCCTTGGACCCTGTGTGGAGATAATACTCGCTTTGCTGTTGCAAACAACCTTCTAGTGCCCTTTCGATAGGTGACAAACACTAACACACTAGCGGTCTGTGTCTCATGACCCTCCTGCTAATGTGAAGGTCAACCTGTCTCATGAAAATTTTCTTGAGGTACCTGAGGATCCAGAAGACCTCATGAGAAATGAAATACTCTCATGAAATGTCCTGCAAACCAAGCTGATGCATGACCACAATTTTGATGAGTGCACAATGATATATATTGTTATACTGCTACTGAGGAGTTTTCTTTTGCACTAGGGTGGTCATACTCTCAATATTCCAGCACATGAAGTAGGGGAGATTCATCATTCTCACCCTGGTAAAGTGCATCAACAATCTGATATGATATGCATATAGGCGAGAAAACCAGCCCTCACAGTTGAAATACTTAATTATGAGTTTCATCAAGGGAGCATATGAGTCTTTCAGGTAACGAAAGGGAAAAACTCTGCTGAGTTGTCCCAAATAACCAAGCTTGATGTATGGCTCATAATGTTCCTTGTTAATTTGTTGCCTTTCATTCCACTACTCTCTGACATTAGGAATGCTAGTTGCTAGAGAAATAGACTCTCATGTCAAGGTGAATGTCACACCATCTAGAGTGGCTTCGCCATTATGTAGATGAAGCACAAACAACCTGGCCAACTCATGATGGTACTAGACTCTAGCAACCATCTCACAGAACTGATAACAGGATTGGTGTTGGAAGCATCTGATAACAAGAGGGTAGGCCTGCATCTCTACAAGTGAAGTAGACTCCTCTCGTATATGTTTGCCACCCTTGTGAGGTCTCCTTGGTGCATGAATTTCTGTAGGAGATTCACTGTGTGTCTCTTCATCCCAGTCATATGAAGGATGAGATTCCATGTTTGACAATGTGTGAGTTTTCTTGATGAGTATGAAGAGAATTATGGTGTTTTTAGTTTTCTTCCACCAAGGGTAAGAAAGTATGAGGGACTGTGGAGGGAGAGGGTATGAGGGGTTTTGGGAATGTTATGACAAGTGTTTTTTTGCGAAATATAGGGTTTAGGGAATAGTATGTAAGCTTAGGGATAGTAATTAGGGTTTGGGGATTTTCTAGTTAGGATTTGGGAAAATGGAAAATGGGGATAGGGGTGAATGATTTTTTGGAATATGGGAATTAGGGAATAAGTGGATGAAACTGGAAAATAAATGGAGTCAAAGAGTAAGGGAGTGGTGGAGTGAACTTGGTAGCAAAATCACAAATGCAAACCCTAAGCAATTTCTTGTTTGAGAAAAAATCGCAAAGAGGTAGGGTTTGAGTTTTTTCACACTAAGCCACCATAAATTTTAAGAAAAACTCTTTCACTAGCAAGGAAAAAGGCTTGACTTACTTGCACACCATAAGGTTGAGCGAATTTGGTAATTTGAGAGAGTTTACAGGTGGAATCGGGCTTTCTGCTCTATGCACCGCTCCACAAAGCCAACATGCCACGCCCTTTATATGCATCATGCCAGTGTATTTCTTACACTGTTGAGGCTGGCCCAATGTGCCACGCCACTTGTATGCACCGCGCCTCTCACCCAATGTGCCGCGCTCACGAACTTGCACAATTTTGCTACAATTTTTCTCCCTTTTTTCAACATAGCTTTCTCTTGCTCAATATTTCTTCTTTGAATGTAAATGAGCTTTTGAATCATGAAAAATGATTTATATACAAGAGCTTTTGATTTTTGATTCATAAAACCCACTTTTATAATGTTTGCATTGTAACTTACTTTTTCAACACTTTTTTTTGGGCAGTTTACTTTATTTGTGCCTTTGATGAATTGAATGAATTGATTTTTGTTTGCCTCGCAGGGGATGGAGCTACTGAAGCTTGGAAAGGTGACCAGGGTTGCCATTGAAGTGATTTACATATAAGAGAACTGAAATTACGTGAATTTATACAACAAAAACCTAAAATAATCTGTTTTTCCTCAAAAGAGTGTTTTGAGGAATAAATACATTTCTGAGCAAGTGATTATCAATTTATTGGTACTGGAACTTTATTCAACCTCCTCATGCACCTACTGACCATTATTGGACATTTTGAAGACCTTTTTGATGAAACCCTAGATCTAATGAAACTGAAACCCTAGAAATGACTCTTGCAAATTTAAATACAAAAAGTGACTACAGATGATCTTGATGAATGGAAATGGGCTAGCAATTAAAGGGTATGAGAGGAAATTTACAACAAGCTACTACTGTCAGATGATCCATGCTCCTAATGGAATGCATTTGACTGAGCGAGACACCTAATATGGAATGCAATAAGAGAATTTGATCTCTGATGGAGGGATGAAGATACCGACACTAACATAATGGGTTTCCACATAATTGACTCGTGGTGGGGAACATACCATTGGGAAAAAAGGTCCATTTAGGGAAGATGGTTGACTGGAAGACATATTTGGACCGAAAAATTAAGGCTAGTCAATGGTGACAATTCTGCCTTAATGTGGGAAACACATCACTCAAAAGAGTGTTGAAATAATAGCTCCCATGTCATAAACATAGTCGCGCCCAAGAAGTAAATTATAATCTAAAGGGCCTGGGATTACCATCATATTGAGATAAACAATTTTTCCTCCCAAAGTAATAGGAAATTGAGGAAGGATCCCTAATAGTTGACTGGTTCCTCTATTAAAAGCCAACAGATTGTGGGTAACAGGCACAAGTGATGGTGAACCAAGCGCCTGCCAAGTAGTGGAGGAAATGATACTCACAGATGCACCTTCATCTATAATAGTGCCAGACACAATCATATTATAAACCTGTACTATGATCTAGAAAGGCACATAAGAAGGAAGACGACATCCTACTAGTCGATTCCAATCAAAGGAAGTGACTAGACTTCTTGGAGGGGGTACCATAAGAACGGGAGAACTACCCCCTTGAGTTATGAGAATGGTAGGATTTTCTTCCTGTCTTGATGGAACAACAGGGTTGCCTACAAGCTCATTTGAATCTGAAGAAATGAAAAGAACCTGAGTGGTATCATGCTCACTCTCTACAGGAAAGGTATGATTAACTGAAGGTGAAATCAGGCCAACTGTTTCCTCGACCTGTGATTGGTCAGTTATAGACTCATGAGATTCACCCTCAAAGAGAGTGGGTTTGACCAATGGTTGATTTGGGTCAACCACTTCATCAACTAGTGAAGGATCAAGGGAGAGTCTCACATAACTAGATGGAACTCACTGCGGAGAAGCGAGACGGTTATCCAACACTTTTTGGGCTTCATCCAGATAGGGACAAAGATGAATGGGGTGATTCCCTTCACATAACCTATAGGGAAACTTAACTTTCACCTTCTTTCCATGAAATTTACTGCCACTAGTTGATGGTGTGTCACTAGCATGAACTCCAAAAGTTGATTGTTATAGCTCCAAATCTCACTCTTGATATTTGTGATGCTGCATTTATGGCCTAGGGCAACCCCTCCTTCCAGAATTGGTACAAATACTTCAGAAATAGTGTTTTACTCCCTGTACGCGACATTGCCCTAAGCTAAATGCATGTGTACACGGGTCAGTGTATACCCAACCCATGTATATGTCTTAAAACACTTAAGAAAATTAAATCTCCTTAATTTTGGGTGGATATCATGGGTTTTACCTATTAGTACCCATGGCCCAACTGTTCCCAACGAATTCCCAACTAAAAAACTACTTTGGAAGTAGTATAAGAAGGCTTCAATGGGAAGGCCTAAAGGAGGAGAGAATAGAGAGAAAATTACTCTACTGAGATTATCCCTGATCAAGTCTAAAGATCCTTGTGCTTCCAGCACTCCTTGCACTACAGGAAACCCTTGTTTCCTTGATTTATGATGTTATTTCACTAGTTGAGATATCTTTGTGTGAGTCATGGAAGGAGCCTTTTGAAGACTTGGGATTGGACGGATTTGGAGGACGGTTATGCTTAGAGACAGCAAGAGGAAGATTCATGTGATATTGTTCCTTACTTTGTTTTAGTTATCTGCAATAGATAATCATTTGTATTGTTCCTGAAATCAATCTTCTTTATGCATATGATATTATTGTTATGGTTTACACATGAATAATTGCTTCAATTGTATAACTAACTATCTTTCAATATGTTATGAAGTTGATTTATATATGATACTTGGTCCATATATTTCTATGCTTCTTTGAATTGGTTGTTTTGCAGGTTTAAGGATCGAGAGGAACTCCAAGAGGGTTTGAACCCTGGCTAGATCTACTTGAATGAAGGACCCCCAGGTTCACCTCTCTACGCATAATTTACTTATTTAAGTATCATGGCTATGTGAAATGCTTTTTTCTTTTACGATAGATAACCCCCGCTCTGCTAGGGTGTTGACCCAAAACCCTAGGGGACTTTGTCCCTTAACAGAATTGGTGATCCACACATCATTAGTTTCACTTATGTATCGTCCCTTTGACTTAAGAATAGCCAATTTAAAAACAAGTGCTAAATAAAATATACTAGAACTTTTTTATATTTTCAACTTAGACACACCAACAAGTTTTAGGATATTTAGGGCCTTGGATTAGGTGAGTGGAGAGAAAACTCTCCAAGGTGACTTTAAACTGTCAAACATAGAAGTCTGAATAAAGAGTGCAAATCCAATAGCGTTAGGGAGACCAGGAAAGCTCCGGATCTGGGAGTTAAGCATGAGGTTTTTTGAAGATAAGGAACAGAGATACCCACGCTCCTACTTGTCGGATCTTACCTCAAGACTGTTCCACTTGGCTTCTGACATGATTTGGTAACCTTAGTTGCTTATCCTCGGGATCTACATAGGTGGCTATGGAGGGGAATCCCATGGCACCTAAGGTCAATGTTGTATCACTCTCAACAATACTTCTGGAGGGCACCCTTGTGAAGCTCGGGGGTTTGCACTAACACAGGCTATTGTTTGGAGGTCAGCATAACTTCTTCTGATACCTTTGCTTGTAGGCTTAGGCCATCATTATTCCAGACTATCTTCAAAAGGCCCCTGCTTCACTTTCTTGTATTATGGTGTGCGGTCCTCATCACCCGGAGTGGAAATACTTGCTGGTTGTTTGACTTCTTTTAGGGACTTTATAGTTGAGTTCTCTTTGCTCCTTGTATATTGTTGGCTTTAGGTATTTTTTGTCTAGTCACTTTTTGGACATGGTATTCTGAGTGACTGACCTACCACTCCACCGATCTTGAAAGGCTTTTGGTCCTTCTTTCGGAAGTTGTGGAGTTTCCTCCTCAAGAGAAAAGGTTTTGATGTGTATCTATCTTCCTTGAAAAGTCATTTTTACATTCCCGTAATGGAAGGGTCTACGAATCAGTTAGATATGGCCAATATTCCTATGGAAACAAACCAAGTTACCCTCCCAAAAGGGGATTCTTGTTCTTTTCCTTTCTTTGGAAATGTTCGTACTCCCTTGATGGCCACTTTGAATATTCCTGGATTGAATTTCGGACTACCAGTTTGGCTATGGTCCACTCTAAATATTCTTAATGCTCTTGAAGCTTCTCAGTTGAATGCTTTATTTCAGGGGCATCACATGGATGTTAATCGTTCATCTTCTTTCAAAGGGAAATCTAGGATTCCTTTTTCTCCTCCTTCTTGTAATAAGAAATCTAAAAAGAGGAGAAAGAGGAAGATGAAGAAGAAGAATAATTCTATCCATTCATATTCAACCTCTGCCAGTCATGTCGGAGATGAAACTTCAGTAGTTGTTAGTCATGCTGTAGGCACGAGTCTAGTCACTAGGATTCTTACTAGCAATTCATCATCAACCTCTACTAGTCATGTTGGAGATGAGCCTTCAACCGCTGCTAGTCATGCTGGGGGAACAAGTCTAGTAACTACAAGTCATACTAGCAATTCATCATCAACCTCTGCTAGTCATGTTGGAGACAAGCCTTCAGCTGCTGCAAGTCATGCCGGGGGCATAAGTCTAGTCACTTCTAGTCATACTAGCAAAGAGTCACCAACCTCTACAAGTCATGTTAAGGACTCTCTCCAAACCACGGCTAGTCATGTTAACGGAATGGAGGTTGATGAGAAACCTAGACGTAGAAGTTTTAAACCTAAGTTCCCTTGTAAGATATGCAAGGGAGACCATCTTACTCATTTATGTCTGGAATTCCAGAGGTACAAAGGATATCATCCCAGTATGAAAGTTCTTGTACTCCTGGATCTGATATGGTTTCTAATAAATCCCATCAACCATCGGTTGATAATGTGGTGAAGCTAGTGCAATCTCTAGCTGATTACACTCTTTTTTGGGGGTTGAAGTGACTAGCAAAAGAGTCTTTTTGATCTCTAGTATAGAGTCTTCTGGTATAGGGGGCATTCTAGTTTATTTGAATGTTTCCCCTACAAGTTCTAGGAGTGTCTCCCTTGATTGGGATAGTCTTGTCGAGCCTCATCTTCCTCCTGTTGCACCTTTCCAAATAAAGGTCAGAGTTAATTCCACAAATGTCTATTGGTGTATGGTGGATGAAGGATCCTCTACAAGAATTATATTCTCTTTGACTTGGAAAGCTTTGGGTTCCCCAAAGTTGTTGACAGCTCATAGTCAGTTGGTAGCATATGATAGAAGACCTGGTGAATCTATGGGTGTTCTTCCTCAATTGCCTATCAATTTAGGTGGGAAGACTATCTTAATCGATATGATGGTGGTTGATAGCCCTTTAGACTTTAATATGCTACTTGGGTGTGATTATGTCTATGCTATGAATGTTGTGGTGTCTTCACTCTTTTGAGTGATGTGCTTTCCTCATAAAGGGAATATTTTCACTATTGATCATCTTGCATCTGATAATCACCACCCTAATTCAACTTTACTACACAATACCCTTTGGTTTGTTTCAAGTGTTCAAGTAGATTCTGCCTCGCCATGGTTGAATTATGTGGCATTGAATCCTCAATCTTCAATCGCCTCTAAGAAGGATCCTTTGACTTATTATTCTCCTTCTTAAGACTTGGTCCCAACTATTGACTGAGAGATTCTTCCTATAGGGACATGGGACCCCTTAATTCCCTCTTTTGATCCTTGCAGTTCTCATGATTTCCTAGAACTTAATTTTCCTTCACAGGAGGAACTTTTTGAAGCCATGATTTTTGACTACCAAAGAAGTCCTTGGCCTGAGCCCTACAAGTGGTTTGTCCATAAGAACTGTTATGCATAAGCTACAAGGTTGTGTGGTTCCTTGTACGATATTGTATATATAAGGTATGCATTTTCAAGTTTTGTTTTCTATAACACAATATTTTGTAGGATGTATCGACTTCTTGTCTAGTGTTCCTATTTATGTTTACAGAACTTGGAAAATTTCTCCTTTGGAAATTTTTATGGGTGGTCCGTTCTAACAAGTATTGGTTCTCGAAACTGGCATATAGGTTAGGTTTTTCCGCCTGCATTATGCACTTATTAGTTTCCTTTCCTATTTTGGCCTTAGGATCGACCACACCAAGTTATGGTACATAACCTTCTCATTGCTCAGAAGTATCATGACTTGTGTGGTAGAGCCTACCTTATCATGGGTTCCCTAGTTAGTATCTTGTTGTCACTTGGCACTCATGCTGATTTTTTGTTGCTAGGCTCGGGAGTCCTCTTTAGTCCCACCATAACCTATGCGATGAAGACTCATACCTCTTTACTTCTGCACTTCATTCTGGCCTTATACCCTAGAGGCTCCTTCATGTTGAGTTGTACTACTACATTGCATTTTGACCATTTGCACCTTTTGGCCTTGAGACCGTTTCACTTGTACTCGTGTTTAAGCCACTTTTTGACCATGTCATCTAAAAAATCAAACTTGCAATCCCTTAGCTTCTGTAACTCGACACCCTATGACCCGTGGAAGGAACATACCTTTGAGTGTCTTTGACCAGTTTTCACCTCCCTGCATTGAGCATTTGATTGTTCCAATCCTAGGAACTAGATCATCTACTTCACCAACACTCATTCTTTCCACTGTACTATAGCATTCTTTTATTATTTTTCTAGATTAAAGAAAAAGACAAAAAAATTATATATTCCAAAAAGAGAGGGAAGAGGAAAATATTTCCATTTATTGTTGGCAACTAGAGTAAGTTGTGTCGCCCTTGAATAAAGCACTCAAATGAAAGTATCTCCTCCATTTGGGTAGGATTTAGTTTGACTTAGGTACGCCTTAACCTTGTTATTGAGTTAGTTCTCCTTTGATTGGTTATCTATTCCAATCATATGGAGAGTTTGTTCATGCCTCATGCATGATGAACTTATACAGAGTCATCATATGCTTCCACATGGTCATCATTGAGTCATGATTTTGTTCAATGGAAGTTAGCCTAAGTCAGCCTCTCTGCGGTGTCTCTTGACTCATTTTTAAGTCAGCCATCCCTGGTTTTCAGTGTCTTGTCTATCATCACATCAGTTATATTGTTCTTTTACTCGTGCCGATTTGAGAAGGGCTCCATTGACTTCTTGTTAGCGAGTCTTGTCCTCATTGACGACGATATCTTGCTATGAGGATAGGCCTAGAGCCACACCCTAGCCCTATTTTCATTATTGATAGGTCACCTTGTGCTCAGCATCAATCAGTATCATGGGTCTTTGACTTAGTGGCTTCCCTTGTGTTTGACATCAACTTACATTATCACACATTGGGATTCGTGCAGTCCCTTGGTTTCCATTTGACCATATTGGTGGATACCTCACCTTTGTGTCAGCTTTCATTATTAGTTGGTTCAGAGGGTTTCTCTCATGCTAGCTACATCTTTTGTATGCCAGAAATGTGCTTCAGTCGGGTGACTACATCTTTTTCATCGGATTCCTTCCACATTATTGGCCTGCGGGTTACACTCATGCTAGATTAATGAAGGATGCCTTAATACCTTCCTTCTAGCAGATCTTTCCCCTTCGACTACGACTTATTTCTTTGGGGTAAAGGTCTAGAGTCCATTTTGTAGTACCTTGGGGTTCACAATCATTAGTGGCATATCCTTTGCTATCGACAATGGGAAACCATCATTGTCTCCAGATCAATAGATTCTTCCAAGTGTCCAACTTCAGATCATTTATTCATACTTGTTAGATTGTACTGGGGTACCTTGACTCTCATTATCATCATCAACGATTAGTCTCGCGTTTGTTAATGGTATACACCAATGGCCAGTAATAAAATGATTTCTCACATGGTTGACTTTAGCTTATTCATTCCCATTGTGTAGAAATGTACCACGGTGGTCGATGAAGACCTCGGGTTGCATCAACATTCATTGGTTCACTTGATAGTTTCTCCTGTTGCTCCTAGTTGATACCATTGCACCTTTTATGTTGTAGTCATTCATGGCGACATTCTATATGCTGACACCTGAGTTTGCAGTGTGGTACCATATTATTCCATCATGTTCATTTGGTAGTACTGGGATCAATCTTTGATATCAGTGATTAGCTTCATCCTTCAGCATCATTAACATTCTTATATGTGATATTCAGACACATACTTGTTCGATCATGAACAGATGATCCATTATGTATTTCCAGTCTTCTATACTTGTATACTTAGTGGATCTGCTTGTACTTGATATGTAGACATGCTTTACTTTCTCTAAGCATGGGTATGTCTGCCTCAGATAGTTTTTCTTTCTGATCTCCTTTTGTGGCTTGGCAGGCTGAAAACTGGTAAGTCCTTCTCAGTTTTTGACAGGTTTCCTTTCCATGTACTTAATAGATTTCAGCTATCATGTACCCCTTTTGACCTCATATATTATGGGGCATCTATTATAGCTCCAAATATCACTCTTGATATCTGTGATGCTGCATTTATGGCCTAGGGCAACCCCTCCTTCCAGACTTGGTCCAAATACTTAAAAATAGTGTTTTACTCCATGTACGCAACAATGCCCTGAGCTAAACACATGTGTACGTAGGTCAGTATATACCCAATCCACGTATATGTTTTAAAACACTTAAAATAATTAAATCTCCTTATTTTTGGGTGGATATCACGAGTTTTACCTATTGCTTACCTATTAGTGCCTGTGATCCAACTGTTCCCAACGAATTCCCAACTAAAAATTACTTTGGGAGAAGTATAAAAAGGCTTCAATGGGAAGGCCTAAAGGAGGAGAGAAAAGAGATAAAATTACTCTGCTGAGATTATCCCTAATCAGGTCTGAAGATCCTTGTGCTTCCAGCACTTCCCCCACTATAGGAAACCCTTGTTTCCTTGAGTTATGATGTTATTTCACTAGTTGAGATATCTTTGTGTGAGTCATGGAAGGAGCCTTTTGAAGACTTGGGATTAGACGGATCCGGAGGATGGTTTTGCTTGGATCCAACAAGAGGAAGATTTAGGTGATCTCATTCCTTTCTTTGATTTAGTTATCTGCAATAAAGAAACATTTGTCTTGTTCCCGATATCAATCTTCTTTATGCATATGATGTTATTGTTATGGTCTACACATGAATAATTGCTTCAATTGTATAACTGACCATCTTTCAATATGTTATGAAGTTGATTTCTATATGACACTTGTTCCATATATTGCTATGCTTATTTGAATTGGTTTTTTTGCAGGTTCAAGGATCGAGAGGAACTCCAAGAGGGTTTGAAACCTGGCTGGATCTACCCGAATGAAGGACCCCAAGGTGCACCTCTCTTCGCATAGTTTTCTTATTTAAGTATCATGGCTATGTGGAATGCTTGTCTTTTACTATAGATAACCCTCGCTCTACTAGGGTGTTGATCCAAAACCCTAGGGGACTTTGTCCCTTATCATTGATGACACAAGATGATTTGAACGAGAAGACCATTCTTCTAAGATCTCAGGAATACCAGAACAATTTCGAAGAAGATGGTCTCCCGTACAAAGTTTGCAAGGATATCGAAGTTTTTGAGGCTTATCTCATGGTTTCCCATCAGACTTTTCCTTCAAAGCAATGGTTGCTTGGTTTCCCTCCTATTGAATTTTCTTCCCTTACTTGTTCTTCTTATCCACCTAGTTACTAGTGTCAATACTTTCACCAGCCGAAGAGGAAGAAGGGGAGGAAGAAACAACCGACGAAGAAGGTAAAGGTTAAACCTTAGGACCAACTGGAGGTTGATTTTGTCCAATTGCAGGAATATTCAGTTGCGGAACCAAGGAGGTTGAGAACAACCATACTAGAAAGCCGATGGTAAGTCCCGGAAGGGATAATGTAGCCATATAAGGAGCATTAATATTTCCGAAAGGAGTGAAAGGACTAGGATTCCATCAAAAGGAATTCCTTGATCGATGGACTCCAGATTTGTTGCCATATGTCTCAACCTAAGATCAACTAAGGAGTGACATGGAGGATGTTATCCATAGTTAGTTAATTTTATTTTAATCAAAATAACATAAAAAAACATAAGAGGGATAATCTAGGAAAAAGTATACCAAGTAACTGTGAACTGCAATATACTGCCTCAGTAATCCAAGGACTTAACATACGTTTATGCAATCTCCTCGAATGCTATTTCCGGTGTATCATATTATACAAGGCAGCCAACTCAGCTACCTATGGATAGAAAGAAACCTAATGTGGTCCTCCCAAATATACCTGAAAGTACATGGAGGCCCAATCCGTGTTAGCGTTGTCTAATGCAAAACCACACACTGAGAGCATTCCCTTATACTTTTTGTACTTTAACATCGCGTGATATACCTAAAAGTACGTGCATGATCTATCATATTGTTACATACATGGAAGAAGGTATCACACTTGGAATGTGGTGCAAACCATTAGCGACAGTTGCTATGTTTAACAACGTCAAAACACGTCTCTAGCCTAGACCTATAAATGTTATGCATTAAGTTACAATGCTCCATTAGGTTAGTTGAGATAAATTTTAGTTGATCTTGTTTAAAACTTTTCCTTTCAAGTTCACCACGTAATGTTTCTAAAACTCTTAGAATGAAACTAAGATGGGAAACATTATTTTCATTTGATTTAAACAATGAAAACCATAATGAAAAGGGATAGATAAATTAGAATCTCTAAACAAAGAGCATAGAGAACATCTAATGCAACTTTCCTTATACCATTCCTACAAGCACACACAAACTTCTAAATGCATTATGCATGTTTTTCTTTTCATTCCTTTAATGTTTAGATGAACATAAAGAAACTAAATGCACAAATGATGAATCAATTCTTTTCACAAGAAGCGAAGACTTTACGATAGTTTCTTTTCCAAAGAAATGAAGAATTTACAACAATTCTTTTTCAGAAAAGTAAAGACTAATCAATGTAAGTTAACTATGGGATTGATTTGACATTGATAAAGAAAACATAAAGGAACATTGAACAAATAAAGCCAAAGTTGGCATGGAATAGGGATGCGAATTTGGACTTCAGAGACAGAGAAACATTGACCATTCAACAAACAAGATGTTCAATAGTTTGGAAAAAACAAGAAATAAGATGGATTTTTGGCTTGACAGGGACCAGCGCACCCCTGAGTAGTAGACAATGCATTGTAGAGCACTTCCTCTAGGCTAAGGCTACTCTGCAGAGCACTGTGTTAATAACAACAGTGCATTGATGTCAGAGAGCACAATCAACACACAAATAAGGACACATTTTGACCAAACAAGCTTAAAAATGACTGAATATGGGTAAATGAACTCATTCAAAGTCTATTGGCAATGTTAAGATAAGGGATAGCTACCAGGAATGATGGTCATTCCCCAGCGGAGTCACCAATTTGTTATATGGAATTTATACCTACGGAGAAGTATATCTTCCCTAAGTGGGTAGTTACACTTAGAAAAACTAAAGTAAAGATGTTTAACCTTTTCCTACAATAAACAAATAAGATAAAGGAACCTACTTGTGATCATTCACTTCCTTTGATCTCATTTGAGTTTCTCCCATCACTCCCGCTCAGACTAAATTCGCTCAATTGGTACCTACCAACATAAATAGAAGATGACAACAATCAAAGCATATGACCTAATTATTGTAAACAAATGGAATCAACAACATCCGAACATACATTCATCATAGATATACACAAAAGTATTGGAAAACGAACAAACAAATTTATTTATTGATAGAAGGAGAAGTTACACCAAATGTGGTTCGATCTCGTGTCACTCATTCATCTTAGTGAAAACCCTCATCACACAAATAGCAACATCAATCCAACAACATAACATTACTTGACAATGATTTCAAGTCTCTAAACCAATAATATTTCTCCTAAGAATGTGCATGCGGTGAGATATTTAATGGTTTTGATAGGCTATTATAAGATGTTCATCAAAAAATTCTTGCAAATTTATTATCCTATTACATCATTGCAAAGGAAAGGTAAAAAGTTTGAATCAATAGAGGAGTGTGAGGTTATTTCTGAGCAGCTTAAGCAGTTGTTGTCACATGCACCAGTGTTAAAGATTTTAGATCTAGACAAAGAGTTTGTAATATGCATAGATGCTTGCAAGGAATGACTTGGTGAAGTCCTTATGTAGGATGGATAGGTGGTATGCTATGAGTTGCGGAAACTGAATGAGCATGAGTAAAACTACCCCACACATGATCTTGAGTTAGCAAAGATTATATATGGATTAAAGATGTTGAGAAATTATATTCTAGGTAGAAGGTTTACATTTATGAGTGATCATAGTGGCTTGAGGTATCTATTTGACCAACCAAATCTCAATGGTAAGTAGGCTTGGTGGTTGGCTACAATTAGTGAGTTCAATTTCTAGATCTATTATATCAAAAATAAAGAGAACCAAGTGGTGTATGCTCTTACTAGGAATATATAGGTAAATCAGTTAGTAGCTATGAGTGCCTATGGGATAGATTTAAAAGATAGGATCTTAGAGGTAGGTTAGAAGGATGTCAGATATATGGAGATCCTGCACAGGTTGCAGAAGAGTACAAGTACAGGTACATGTGATGGTAGTGGTATAGGTACAGGTAGTGCTATAGGTTGTTATATGGAATTTATACGTAAGGATAAGTATATCCTCCCTAAGTGGGTAGTTACACTTAGAACCACTGAAGTAAAGATGTTTAACCTTTTCCTACAATAAAAAAATAAGATAAAGGAACCTACTTGTGATCCTTCACTTCCTTTGATCTCCTTTGAGTTTCTCCCATCGCTACCGCTCAAACTGAATTCACTCAATTGGTGCCTTGCAACATAAACAAAAGACGACAACAATCAAAGAATATGATATATTTATTGTAAACAAATGGAATAGACAACATTCGAACATACATTCATCATAGATATAGACCAAAGTATTGAAAAAGAAACAAACAAATTTATTGATTGATAGAAGGAGAAGTTACAGCCACTGTGATTTGATCTCGTGTCAGTCATTCAACTTAGTCCAAACCCTCATCACACCAATAGCAACATCAATCCAGCAACATAACATTACTTAAAAATGATTTCAAGTCTCTAAACCAAAAATATTTCTCTATAATATCCAAGCTCCATCCCCCTGATCACTATGATGAGTGGTCAATTTATAAATGAATGCAAGTGGTTTTTCATTAATAGGCATTGAATGGTTTTCCATAATTGGATCATTAGTTTCCATGTTAAAAGGGATGAGAGGATAGAGGATTAGACGATCCAAGGCTATCCTATGTTGATCTCATCTTGATAGGATAGGAGTTGGGTTTATTCTAGAATGCTATATAATCAAGGAATATTCCCAGAATCCTATGCCAATTTCGCTCATCCTCGCCCAGTGCAGGCTTAAGTGGGTCTAATTTCTATGCAACGTAGTTCTGAATGAGCCTACCTACTATGTAGAGAATTTGACCCTAACCGGGTGTGCATTGGTGTCCCAAGGAGGCATTTCAACAGGGTTTCAAACTAGGAAACTTTTATGGATGAAAGAAGTTAATGAAGTGGCATGTCTAGGGCATGTAGCAACTAAATTAGGGTTTGTTAGACCTTGTTTACACTGATCCGATCGTTGGGAGTGACGTGCCAAAATAGACCTGTAACATAGGTACAGGTACAAGTACAGATACAAGTATAGGTACATGTACAGTTGCAAGTGCACAAAATGTGAACTATTTCCTTACAACAGATGGATTGGTGAGGTTCAAA
>APFE031010299.1:67433-84055 GCA_000404065.3 Pinus taeda
CAGATCAGATCTTATCTCAATGGTTTGTAAAATCCTTACTGCCCAAGATCACTGAAGATGTAGCTAAAGCCGGAGTAGTTACTGAAGAGCAAGTCATTGCTCAAGCACAGTACCTTGACTTGGTATATACTCAGTCGAGTACGTTACATGAGAAGATCCCCGACCTACCCAAACAAAATCAAATTGCTACTGCTCCTTCAGGGTCTCATGCCACTGATGGTATGATTGGTACGGTAAATACCAAAAGTAAGAAGAAGTCTTCTAAGAATTCTTCTCCTATAATAACCTTGCCAGATTCCCCAATAGGAGAGTCTTCCGGAATATTCCGCCGATATTCACATTGTAGAGTCATCTACAGCTAAATCAAAAACCGATGGTAAGAAGAAAGGGAAGAAGAAGAATAAAGAGAAAAATTCAAAAGAGAAACTCGAAAAAGTGGAACCCACTGATGAAAAACACAAACCTCGTTATCCATGTCTCATCTGCGATGAATACCATTATACGAGAGACTGCCCTCATCGGGCAGAAGTTGCAAAAATTGTCAAAGGTTCCCAAACTCCTGTTGTCTTGAAGGATCCTTTTCCAGCTTAAGATAGTAAGATGATAGGTTCATCCTCCAGTGCCAATGAAGAAACCATATTGATGATGTCTCATGTAAGGATTGCGACTCGATCGCAAGATTATGGAAGTAAAAGTCTTATTGATGGTAAAGAAGCAGAATATTCTCATTCAAATCCATCAACCTCAGCTCCCGGTTCTGATCCACTACGGATCGAGAAACCTAACCCAGACTTAGTAATCAAACCGCTCACAAAGGGTGTACTTCGAAAGTCTGCTTTCAATCCACATGCGAGAGCAGCTCAGAACTACAACATTGTTGAGGATTTAGTTGTTCACCCTCAGCAATGTCCGGCTTTTGAAGTGCTTGCAATCATGTTCCAGCCAGCGCAAATTACTTTTGTCATATAGAGTTGTACCTCAGGACCCCGGAACCTTATAATCTTCGATCTAGAAAATAGTGCCACCACGTCTACCTCATCAAATGGCTGTCCAGGTTCTAGTGATAGTCAAAAACAGACCTGTTCATAGGACTGTGATTGACGAGGGAGCTTCCACGTGCATTATGTCGATACAGTGTTGGAGATCACTTGGTTCTCCTTCACTAAATCAATCCTCGACGATTCTTAAGGCCTTTGATGACCGTGGGTTTCATCCTTTCGGCATTTTATAGGATCTACCAATAGGGGTTGAAGGTAAAACCGTTAATCTAGATGTGGAGGTGGTTGATGCCCCTCTAGATTACAACCTTCTCTTGGGTCGTAGTTGGTCTTCCGCTATGATAGCTACTGTCTCATCGATCTTTCGGCTTATAAAGTTCCCTCACAATGGAAAGATCGTAACTATAGACCAGTTGTCATACTTTTCATTCGACCCAGCCTCTGTTGAGAGCATTTAGCATGTTGGTAAAGTGACGATCCCTTATAAGGATGTTGGTGTAGGGTTAGTTAAAGATTCTGGTTTACTGGGCACTTTTCCTTTCCCTCCTATCAACGCATCATCTTCTACTGCAACTATTCATATGATTTCATCAGGAACCATTGTTAAGGACGATCCTTGGATCATACCTTCTGAAACTGAGATAGACTCATTTGGTATTCTTATGCCTTTGAGTCCATATGAACTTGCATATTAGACCGTGCAGTCGTTTTCCGACCCAACATCAACCAAGATCGACTTAATGAACGAGGTCCATGAAGAGTCATTTTCGACATCAAACTCGGAATTAAGAACGTTTTCCGAACTTGTTCAATCAGATGAGAAAATTCGTGAAATCCTATGTGTCGATGAGTTACCATGGGAAGGTCTACATCATAGATCTTTGTTTTTACCTGAGAGCGATCGCTTTGAAAACGATTTTTCATCAATATTTACAACTGAATATGTTAAGGATGCTCAGAATCCAATGAAACATCCTGATTCTGAGTTAAACTTGGGAAATATTTCTCGAACTATTCCCCTTGACATTTCAGTTAAGCCTAGAATTGTTGAAAACGCTCATATAGGTGCCTCTTGTAGGGAAAATGAAATTCAAACATACAAGGCCCTATTTCATGAATTCTGCGATGTGTTTGCCTAGTCCTATGAGGAAATGCCAAGAATTGACCCAACAATCGTAGTTCATGAAATTAAAACCTACCCGGACGCTAAACCCGTTCGGCAACGTCTGCATCAGATTCACCCGAGAAAAGCTGCTGCAATTAAAGCAGAAGTTGAAAAATTATTGAAAGTAGGTTTCATTTATCCAATCCCGTTAACGGATTGGATATCGAATATTGTTCCGGTGAACAAAAATCAAGGAATAATAAGAATATGTATCGACTATAGGGACATTAATCGAGAATGTCCAAAGGACAATTACCCTACTCCCTATATCGATCAAATTATTGGTGATTGTGCTGACAGTGAAATTTTCTCCTTTATGGATGGCTTTTCTGGATAGAATCAAATCAATATTCTGCCTACCGATCAACCAAAAACAGAATTCATTTGTCCATGGGGGACATTTTCTTATTGCAAATTACCTTTCGGCCTTAAGAACGCCGGCGCAACTTTTCAACGGGCCATGTCTTATGCTTTTCATGATATAAAACACATTGTGCAACCCTATCTCGATGACTTGCCTTCTCATTCATTACATCGAGCTGATCACCTCGTCCATTTACGAGCAATCTTTATGAGGTGTATGCATTATCGAATTTGGTTGAATCCCCACAAGTGCGTGTTTTGCATTGAAACGGGTTGATTGCTGGGATTTGTTGTTTCAAAAGCCTGCATTCACATCGATCCTTCGAAGGTCGAAGCTATCATCAAATTGCCTCCTCCTTCAAGTCTTCGCCAACTCCAAAGTTTGCAAGGGAAAGAAAAAATTTTACGTCGATTTATCCCTAACTACGCCAAGATCACAAAGGGTTTTACCTGGTTGTTGAAACAAAATACTTCATGCTTTTGGGATGAGATAGTTGAAAAATATTTTGATGCATTAAAACATGCGTTGACCCATGCACCGCTGTTGCATCCTCCCAACTACAACCAGGACTACTTCTTGTATCTCACCGCTTCCTATTCCACCATTGGAATGGTGTTAGTTCAAGAAGATGAATTCGGTACGGAACATGTGATATATTACCTTAGTTGAACGTTAAATCCAACTGAGCTAAAATACTCACATGTGGAGAAATTGGCATTGGCAGCTGTTCAAGCTGTCCAACGTTTTCGTCATTACATTTTATTACACAAAACTACGGTTATTTCTGATTGCAACCCTATGATCTATATTTTGACCAAGCAGTTGCTGGGGGGCAAGTACTCCAAATGGATTGTCATATTGTAGGAGTTTGACTTGGAATTTGAAAATTCCAAGTCAAAGAAATCTTTAGTTTTTGCGGAACTTATGTGTGACTTCTCGCGTGTTGATACAGAAACTGTGGCAGAGGAGCCCATTGTGGATGAATCCTTGTTTCTAATCAGCACTTTAGATCTACGGTATGGAGATATCATCACTTATCTCTAAACCCAAACCTTTCGACCAGATATTTCACGATCAGACCGTCGAAAAATCCGATTCTGATCCCAACAATTCAAAATTATTGGAGATACTCTTTATCGTCGTGGGGCGGATTCTATTTTCTGACGTTGTTTGACTCATGAGGAAGCTGAAAGGGCCTTGAATGAATGTCACTCTGGAGCGTGTGGCGGTCATATGTCTGGGTATGCCACTGCCCAAAAGATATTGCGCGCTGGCTATTTCTAGTCGTCTTTGTTTAAAGATTGTATTACTATCGTCGGAAAATGCCACAATTGCCAAATTTTTTATCGAAAGATGCACGCTCCACCTGCTCCTCTTCACCCTATAATTTCCGTTGGTCCTTTTGCCAAATGGGGTATCGATTTTATTACATGTAACCCTCACTCGGCTGGGGGGCATGTGTATATTATCCTTGCGGTAGATTATTTTACTAAGTGGACTGAGGCGATGCCTATATTTGAGGAAGACAGCAAAACAGCTGCAATTTTCGTATTGAATCATATAATTGCTAGGTTTGGTGTTCCACAAGCGATTATCACTGACCATGGGCGTCATTTTTGAAACATTATGATGACAGAACTTACAGACCAGCTTGGCTTGCGTCACGATAGTTCAACTCCTTATTATCCACAAGCCAATGGCCTGGTTGAAGCCATCAACAAAGTTTTAGTCATCATGATCTGACGAATCATTGGGATTCATCGGTCGAACTGGCACAACATGTTATTTTCAGCACTGTGGGCATATCGAACCTCAGTTAAAACATCAACAGGGTTCACTCCTTTCCAACTAGTTTATGGTTTGGAAGCTGTGTTACCTATTGAGTGTGAAATACCGTCATTGCGAATGGCCATCGAATTACTTCCAGCTACTTCCAAAGAGGAAAGACGTTTATTATACTTAGCTTAGCTAGATGAGAATCACCACGAAGCTTCATTAGCGATCGAATCTCATGCCAAACGTATTAAAGCTCAGTATGATCGAAATGTGACCCCTCGAAATTTTTCGGAAGGAGATATAGTCTTGTTGTACGATCAAGCAAATGATAAATTAGGCACTGGAGAATTTGTGCCTATGTGGCATGCTCCCTTTGTTGTCAAGCGAAAGCTAGCGAAAGGGGCCTATGAATTGGTAGACTTTGACGGGGTCTCTTTAGGTAAACCCAGAAATGGTCTTTACGTGAAGAGGTATTATGCTTAAATGAGTGTGGAGATTTTCTTAGTTAGGTTAGTTTTTCTTCTAGCTGGTGTGTTTTAGATTAAAGTGTGCTTAGCTTAGAGATTGAGTTTTCCGTCGTTATTCCTGCTTATCTTGGTTTTACGTTTGATGTCACAGATGTCGACGCCTCTCCAAACATATATTGGTTTCACTGATGGCACTTGTCGTAGTACACGAAATATTTCTTCCACAGCTTGGGTTATCTATTTGCCCTCTGACGGGTTGGTATCTATGCATGGGGTAAGCCTCGGTCAAACAACGAACAACATTGCAGAGTATAGTGTAGTGGTTGAGTTATTACCTGAATCTATTTCATTTGGGATTTAGAGTTTGATAGTGAGGTTAGATTCTAAACTCGTTGTATTACAGCTTAATAGAGTACACGCCATTAGAAATCCAGTTTTATTAAGATTATTTTTGAGAGTGTGTCTCTTGGAACGTGAATTTGACTATATTGAATATCAGCATATTCCAAGATCTTTAAATACATTAGCAGATGCAATTCTTCTCAATGTTAATAGCATGTGCAATAATCATACAAGTAAATTTTAAAACATTCCATAACATGTTTAACAAGACAAGCTAGTAATAACGATATCATATATATAGGAGTGTGTCAAAAAATACATCGTCCTCGATCATAGGTTGAAAAACACCTTATGATTGGCAAAAATGATAGGTACAAAAAGCAAAATGTCATGTGTGACTACATGAGCGATCATCCCATCACTGGTGATGATCTCGATACGAAACCCCTGCACGGGCCACCTTACAAAGGAACCTCCTAAAAAGTCCGGGGACTCCAATCACATAGCGCTGAAGTCGACGAGGGGTGTCATCTATGCTGGTTTGGGGAATGTCCCCTGTCAGGCGCTCTAGATGGCTCCCCAACTCGGCTAAAGTCTCTGCTGATTCGTCCTGTGCGGCTGGAGCTGGTGCAACTGGTTGTTTTCTCTCAAAAGGCCAGAGAGCGGCTGGTCGTTGTGGCCCCACATCTGCATTTTGAAAATTATTACTATCAGTTTTAAGATGATATAAAAAAAATAAATTAACATTACGAAAATGTTGAAAATGATTGTACCTGAGTCATCCCACTGCTCTCCTGGAGGAAGAGCCATGTATGGGTCTCCACGAAAATCAACCCCAGCATAAGGGAAGTCCTGAATAGAAAAAACCTGGTTCTCCAACCATTGGAAATACTCAGGTTTGAACCAAATGACCTCGGTCCCCTCGTCAGGATGACGGG
Source organism: Pinus taeda (assembly GCA_000404065.3). NCBI lineage: Eukaryota > Viridiplantae > Streptophyta > Pinopsida > Pinales > Pinaceae > Pinus > Pinus taeda. The sequence goes on from APFE031010299.1 coordinate 73,484, forward strand.
CCATGACTGCGACCCATCGCGTCAGTTTGGGCTCTCGAGGAAGCCCAGCTCCAACTATAAGGTGCTGTGGGATAAGCATAGGAATCTTCTCCAGGCCAAAACTCACGACTAAATCCCCATAACCAAAAGTCTTTAGTCGTCCCTTCTTGGCCCTGGTCAATTGGACCTTCACATTGAACAACACAGCATCGCACCAGTTGAAGATGGTGCCCTGAAAGCAATCAACTGCCATACGCATCTGGGATCCGGTGGCAACGTGTAATGCGGCAGCTCCGCAAAGTCTAGTAACAGTGAATGCAATCAGCATAAGCTCAAGACGAGATATGGTCTTTATGTCTATCCCTTTGTCTCTAGTCTGGCGGTTGCAGTACTCTAACCGAAGGCTATCGACAGACTGGACACCTGCTCTAGTCCCGAACAGAGTCAAGTCAACGCCTCTCTTAGGCAAACCAGTCAAGAAATATATATCCGCCAGCTCGATTTCGAGTTGGTGGCCGTCAATAAAGAAACACTGGTCCTGAACACTCCATCTGTCAACCATCCACTGTAAGAAATCCACCTGAGTCGTCATGCCAGGAATGGCCCAGTATTTGTATAAGCTGCACGCCCTCAAATCATCAAGTGAAGGCTGATGATTCCATGTGGCAGCATCCACGTCCTCTTGCTCTCGTTTGCACCAATCTAGCATGATGTACTACCTACATCAAGCATAAAGATAAATTAGAAAGCTAGAAAAACTTTTCATTGGTCCATTTTTGAGGATTTTTGGGTTAAAAACCCTCGCGGTGGGGCCCGCACCCTACATGTTAGACACAGTGCCTGGGACCACACTTTGTCTACATGGAAGGTGCGGACCTCGAGAGTTTTCCCAATGGAGGAAAAGTCAGGGTCCGCAGGTTCGCAGTGGTGAGCCTGCGTATCCCGAGCGCGGGTTTTTTGCCTAAAAACCCTCCCAAAAAATGAAATAAAGGACTAAAATGAAAAATGAAACGGTTAAAAATCAAGAGGCGGATGATGCGTATTACCTAGAGAAGATGGCGTTTGATTCCGACAGTTGGATTTTCCGCAATCTTCACGGGAAGTTTTCAGAGCAAAAGCACTATTTTCTCACCCAAATCACAAATGGTAAAAATGAATGGTAAAAGCCCCTTTTTATAAGTTTTTTGAGTAAATAAATTGCAAATTTGTTTATGTTTCACTTTAAAAAGGTATTCTTGCGACATTTTTATCTCTTTCAAACATGTATGAGTAATGTTTGTGTTTTTGTGCAAGATAACAGGATTATTCAGGCAAAATCTATCATTTTCAGCTAGAGTCACCTTTAAGATCTTTTCTGACTCCTAAAACATGAAAAGATTTCCGAGTTTTTCTTTTAAGCTTGTTAAAACGAAATTAAAATACGTTCCATTTACAGCTCTTTTCCGACCGTAAAAACATAAAAAGATTGCCGGATTTTTGTTGTTTCAAATTCGATATTGGTTATAAAACGACGTGTCCTTGATTGCTTTTTTACTTTTTCGGATCAAAGACACTAATGATGAAAAGTAATCCTTGGTCGTAAAATATCAAGTGGTTCTTTCAAGTATTATTTTATACTTTTTCAGGCTTGGGAGACACAAATTTACCAAAAAGTCAACCCTGGAGTCTTCTTAAGTTTTTTCAGACTCTCTAGAAATGAAAAATGTCGAGTTTCTCCTATACTGGACTCGTTAAATTTCGACAGTAAAGGACCTGTTCAATTACAAACAAGAACGGACTACTCCTTCTTAGGGTTCAAATTTAAACTAAGTTTGACTCACCTGAAGGGTGAGCTTATAATCAAGCATATGTTATCCTCCTCAAGCTTGTAAAAAATAAAGAGGGACTTGCTAGAAATGGTGGGGGAAAAGAGAGAAAATTAAGTCTGTTTGTCACACTTTATAACCACTCTTGAACACGACACTTTCATTCACCTGGGTCGGGAAATCCTTTACCTAACAGTTGATCAAACCATATTGAAAGTCTTCAGCTGGTTTCTGGGTATTAAATTTGGGTCAATTGTCACCAAACCATCTGCCGTGTCGTTATGTGTTCAAGAGGTCAGTGCAAATAAGCCATTCATCTGCAAAATGTTTGTCATCCATCTTGACCATCCCTGAGTCAGTCCTTGCAACTAAATTTATTCAGCTTGATCTATGATTTCATGTTGTGGGCTTTCCTACGACAGATCGCTTTCTATCGACTTCAACTCGTTATCTATAAAGATGATCTAGGAATCATTAGTACCTTGAGATCTGCATGCCTCAATGGCAGGTTTCTCGCCTTTGACGACAATTTACATCAACGAATTTCGATCAAAGGATTCCATGACATGTTCGACATCAATACATCTTATCACATCTCATGGATTGTACTGAGTACTTTGAGAGCCATTGTCATTATTGGTGGTTTCTCTCACGCTTGTTAACAATTTACATCATTGACTGGTAATCAAGTGGTTTCTACCATGTTCGATTTCGACACATTCATTCGCATGGATAGATTCGTACTGTTTCGGGAAGTAGAAATGAAGACCCTGGATCTAGTTTCCACCATCCAGGCTGCGAAGAATTTTGTATTCATTATACTATGGACTATTGATAAACAGATGGCTACGTCCATACTGTGTCCACATGTGTCTGTACTTATGATGTGTTACAAGATCATTCCTATATCAGAGCAGTAGTTAGTTTTCTAGTTAGTTTTCAGTCTCTTAGTCAATTTTTATCTGAGTATGGGAATGCCTACCTCAGCGATGATTAGATCTCATATATATATTTTGCATTGAATGTTTTTACAGGTTCCAACCGGGCTCTTCGCAAGATGATCCTCGAAATGATAAAGTACTTCACTCTTCCTAAATGATAAATGAAAATCCTCATCTACTACAGACTTCGCACTTTAAGGGGCAATCTGTTATACAAAAATATCGTCACCTTGATTATTTGCAGTCAGTATAGGTCTATCACCACCTAGACTAGCCTCCTAAGCAAGTCTCAGACCTCAGCTCTTCAAAACAAGCTTTGGAAATGAGAGAAAGACATCAAAAAAGCAATGTAACTCTGGTTTCGCACTTTCTCTCACTTTTGCCTGTGGGCCCTCACCTTTTGTTCTGAATACCTGCATACTTATACGCTCTGTATGTAAAGGGGAGGGTGCGTACCCCTGTGAAAGTCAAAAGGTGCAATTTTTATCTTAAAAAACTCACTTTGGGTTAATTATAGATGTTTCTAGAAGGAAATTTGACGTGGATTGTTCACTCCAAAGTGGTTCATGCATCCCAAAAGAGAAGGAGCTAATCCCTTGTTAGGAGGAGCTATCCCTTTGAAGGGGGATTCTATCCCTTTGAAGGGAGGACCTAGTAACTGTCCTCCATTGCACTATAAATTGAGGCATTGGGTTAGTGGCTAGGGAGGTTAGAAGATGAACATTTTTTAGGGTAAATGTTGGTGAAATAAAGACTTCCTATTTGAGCTTAAGAGGAGAGATCACATACCTTTTTGGCTTTATTGGGGAGTGAGTGAAGTTTGTTAAAGTAGAGGAGACTTCTTGTTGGACCCTGGGAGGAGCTTGTATAGCATCAAGGCAAAGGTTGTAAAGTTCTTATTCTTTTGAATTAATACAATCAGCCTCATTTTTCTCAACAAGTATCTCATGTTATTTGTTTCATGGACTCCTTGACTTTCATGTTAAATATGTTTTATAATACTGGTTATTCAGGTGCTATTTAATCGTTTGCCTTGTTTGTGTTTGCAGGTTTGCGACAAAGGAATTTACTTGGATCAAAGGAGCGAAGGCATCCCAAAACTTGCGTTGGACATAAGGTAGGCCTTAACCACACTTGCTTTCCATTATTTATAAAAGCACATTTAGAGAAAGATAGTGTCTGGTTGGTTTTCTTGTCATTAGGTCTTCTTTAGATTCTAGGAAGTTCTATATTTTCCGCAAGATCGACTCATTCCGCGTGACAGTGCTACAACTAATTATGTTCCCATAATGGATATGGGAGGTCATTTCCATGGACTTCATTATAGGTTTTCCAAGCACAGCGAGACAACATGATTCCATCATGGTTATCAAGGATAGGTTGACAAAGGTTGCACATTTCGTTCAAGTGAAGTTTTCATTCTCAGATAGTGATGTAGCACAGGTAGTCATCTGAGATGTGGTTAGATTTTATGGTGTTAGAAAGAAGATTGTGTGAAACAGGGATTAAAATTTCACTTCCAAGTTGTGGAAGGAGTTGTTTGCAGGTTTGGGCATAGAGTTGGCCTTCAGTAAATCTTATCATCCACAAACAAATGGCCAGATAGGGAGTGTTAATAGGATATTGGAGATCATGTTGAGGATGTATGTGATACATCAGTAACAAAAGTGGGAAGAGCACCTTCCATTGGTAGAGTTTTCCTAAACAATGGGTATTAGAAATCACTAGGAATGAGTCATTTTGAGGCACTGTATGGATGGAATTGCAATACTCCCATTAGTCGGAGTGATCTAGTTAACAGGGTGTTGATTGGACCAACATGTTGGAAGACATGGAACAAGAAATGTAGGTGATCAAGAAGAATGTAAATGCATCATATGATGGCTAGAAGAGATATGTAGATAAGAACAGGTTGTTCAAGGAGTTCTAGGTTGGGGAACATGTGTACTTGCACATCAAGCCAAAGACGATCTTCTTACGGATTAGATCATGTGCCAATCTTGCACCACGACTTTATGGACCCTTCAACATTGTTGAGAGGATTGGGGAAGTAGCCTATCGACTTGCACTGCATCTAACAGTGAAATTCCCTGATGTTTTCAATGTGTCATTTCTTAAGAGGTATGTTAAAGGTGTTGATCATGTGATTGATTGGTCTGTATTACAGGTAGAATAAAATGGAGAATTGCAGCCGAAGCTTCAATGTATATTGCATAAAAAGGTGCTCGTGCTCTGAAACCAAGCACTTGAGAAAGTTAAAGTGTAATGGAAGAACTTTGGGCCAGATGAAGCTACATGGGAGATGGTGGATCAGATGCGGGCTATATATTCTTCCTTGTTTTCAGGTTGAGGAAAAGCATTTTTGGCTTGGTGTTTCGGTGTGATTTTGGTATATGATTTGGTACATGTTTTGATATATGTTTTGTTGATGTTTGGTATATGTAAATATTTATATAGATGTAAATACCTCCATGAGCTATGTTATAAATTTATAATAAGCGGTATATGTGTCATGTCATTATGATGTTATGTTGTTATGTTGTCATGTTGGTTTTATTCTCAATATGTTGATCATTGTAAATATTGCATCAAGTAAGTTATAAATCTCCATCATAAATATATTTTCTTTCAACATTTTTGTTGTTATAGGTGTTGTTGAACATCGAGGATGGTGTTCCACCAAAGGAGATGGTTCTGTAACAACCTCGGTTAAAGTTCCATATAATTAAAGTAAATCAAGGCAAAATAATAACCACGAATGGTGAGACACTTATTCCAAGCTAAATGTTGGGTAAAATCCTAGTGATGGAGATCACTTGTGATTGTTTATGGCTAAGGAAATTGGAAAAGGAAATGGCTAAGGATTTGGAAAGGTAAAATGGGAATTTTGGCACATTTATTTATAAAAACAATGGAAATTATGAGAAAAGGGAGGTGAAATGACATAGGTTGCACGTGAGGAGGAAAATGAAGGAAATTAACAGAAAATGAAGAAAATAGAGGCCTTATTTATAAAAAGGCTTCTGAGTATCATTTGTTAACCTTTTTTTAGTTCAGTTTTGGAGCTCCCTCATTATTCTCTCTCTCTCTCTCTCTCATATTGTTGGAGACTTAGAGTTTTCTTGGAGCACTCTTAGTGGGTGTCGAATACTTGGATTCTTAGAGAAAAAAGGCAAAGGAGGAGAAGGAAAGTGTAAAAAGGCATTGGGATTAGCATCTACATCATATTTTCTTGGAGGTACCAAGTTGCATGTATGATTTATTCACTAGTTTTGGCATGCATGGCATATTGATGTGGATTATTGGTCATGATCTCTCATTGGAATGGAGGATTGCCTAGATTGATAGTGGATTACCTAGCCTTAACATTTTCTTGATAGCAATGGAGTTTGTGGGTTTATTTCTATATTTCATTTTTTATTGGTTCTCATGTTTTCTTAGCTTTGGTTGAATTACTAGTTCCTAGAGCATTGGTTGGGAAACTGCTCTAAAGCCCTCTAACAACTTGCGCTGAGTTACTAGTCCCGTAGCCTTGGTTTGACAAATGCTTTGGAACCCTTGGTGGGTTGAGTTACTAGTATTGGAGCCTCAGTTGGACAAAAAATTTGGAACCCAATGGAAGTTGTGGGTTGAGTTACTAGTCCTAGGGCCTTGGCTAGAAAAAATGCTCTAGAGCCCTCAATAACTGGGATACAGACTGATTTGATGATGGTTTGTTGATGTCCAACCATGAGGTGGAATCAGCCTTTAGTGGGTTGAGGTGGATGACCTCTAGAAGTCCTTGAAGAGTTTTGATTGATGTGTTCTATCAGATCCCACATTGACGCTTGGAATATGGCATGGGGTGAATGGCTGAAGAGAGATTTGGCTCAACCATTCTATGGTTGAGTGGAATGTGGAAGTCCCATTATGGGTTTGGATTTTGCATCATTAATGAAAGGTTACTTCTCCTTGTATTTCTATAATATTTTTGATGCATTATATGTGGTCTATATGGATGTACTTTCGTGAGTATTTATGTTCCTATTATGTTGGTTAAGTATTTCTTTTATGACAACAACTATGTATGGCTCTTATCATGTTTTTATTTGCAATTGAATGACCAATGTATCTATGACCTAAAGGATGGAATGGTAGTTGATGTGTTGAGGCATCAATGGTCCTTAGTGATTCTAAGCTAAGTATGAGACCCATATGCTCAGAATTGTTCTTTATACCTGTAGTTTACATATTTGTGATATGTTTGACAAAATTCTTGTCATGGTTAGTAGGGGTCTAGTCAAGGTCTTAAACAAGTATTTTCTTTTACTGTCATTCCCATGTTATTTTACATGTTCTTAAGAGATGGTTCAATTCTAGGTAGTGACTTGGGCTCTGGGCCTGAAAAGTGGCTCAAATCCTGGGGACATTAGAATAGAACTCAAAAAAGAGTCTCTAGACAGTGCCAGGGAAGCCTGTGAGAGTGAATGGAGGCTTTGGATATTGCCATGCCTATAACATGAGAGAATTTGTGGCTTAAGTTGTCCAAAAGCTTAGTGGGACCCAAGGGAAAGCTGTCTGAGGTGTTGGATTGGTTCTTGAGGGTCCTGAAGTTGATTTTGAATGATTGTATGGTGTGTTTCCTAGGTTCCACTTCCTTAATGTGACTAAGGAGTTCAAATAATACCATAGTGGCCTCTGTCACATGTTTACCCTAGATGGCCAGTTTCTTGGGTAGATGTGGAAGGAGGGTGTTAAATTGACCTCCTTGAACCAAATTGAGGGTTTGGTTCTTCAAGCACTCCTTCTCCTCTCCTTAATTTAGACTTTTTAATCATTACAAAACACATGAAAAAATAGTCAAACCTTCAAAACAACCATGCTCCGATACCAAGCTGATTTGAAATTAAAATTTGAAGGTTTGTTGAAAACATCTATAAGATAGTTTATGCCTTGTGGGAAATGGATTGAAATTGCAGAAGCACATAAAATTATCTGTTTTAGGTAAGTTTTGCAAACATAACTAGAGAAAAATAGACAACATGTAGCAACACAAAACAAAAACTTGATGACGGATTTCACCCCTCCTGGGCTACATCTCGAGGTCGAGCTTCCAATGTTGACCCTTTAATGTTTCCAATGTGTCTAGAACACCCATAAACCCCTCTATAGGCTCTTTTTTGGCTCAAAAGGTTTGAAAAATCGTTGAGTTACGCCTCCTTCTACTCTTCTCTGTTAAGGGTCTTGCAAAATCACGAGAACTAGAAAAACGGGCAACATTTTCCTCCTTTTTCATATCCCCAAGATGACAATTTCATGCTGGTACAATAGAAACTTGGTCGAAATTGGTGAAAAATGTAGGACCCTTAACTGGGCACCCACATACAAACTTTGCTCTTTTACATTGCCATGTGGCACACAATATGGCCAAGAGTGCAGGTCAGAGACCACACGTCAGCTGGCTCTCTCACACCTAGTTAGCTTATGGGCCATACGGCTATGGTTTGAGTGCAACATGTTGACCCCTTCATCACTATCCCTATAGTTGGCCTTGTGGGATGAATGGAATTGGGGGTCAATCTAACTGCTTGCCCCTTCCACCTTACACCGTGGGCAGGATGTATGTGATATGACTAGGGTTGGGGCCATCAGCCATGTGGTCTAATAGTAAGATGTGTTGTTTCTGTTCTGGAGGTCACCGGGTCCAATGCAGCTAGTTTTATTATCCCAAAAAAAGATATACATGAAAATCGAGGGCCATGTAGTGCCTCCTAATTGGACGAACCGAAATTCGCCAACCGATCACAATCTGACGATTCAAACTATATGACATGTCTCATGTCAACATGAGATTGGTCTATTTTCCCACTATACCTGTCGAGTTAACCTACGTATGTCAGTGCCATGTCACTGCACTATATTCCTAGTCAGCAACCCAGTCAATCGTGCAAGTTGACTTTTTAGTTATTTTACAAAAATTTCATAACACGATAACTTTCACATACTATGTTAGATTGAGGTGATTCAAGCATTGTTCGAAGCAAAATGATGAGATATACTACTTGACACCAGCTTTGAGATATTTTTATTACTTTAAATTTTGAGCATATTTTTTTATCCCTTGAATTAGATAAAAGACGATGAGGGAAGGGGAAATATTAGCATGGAGTTTGAGAAGGGAGAAGAGTATAGCATGGGAGGGGATATCAAGGTTTTGAGAGTGAATCAAGAAGGGGAGTGGGGGAATGTCATAAATAGAGAGGGAGACACATGAGAGAGGAGGTGATGCTTCATGCTTTAATTGTAGAAAGAAGCCTACATGTCAAGGGTTCATGAAGGGTGATGGAACACCACCTTAGAACATATCCATGTTGAATCACCTTTATCCAACAAAGTGGTACTTAATTGAAGGATATCAAAGGACATTGGATATAATTGTGGTTTTTTTTGTCTTTTCATGTATTGAATGATGATCTCGCATTTTCCTAGTGTTACCCCTAGGTTGTGCTAATAGAGTATCACTTTAGTGCCAATTCAATGTCTTGTGGACTAATTTGGAATTGGCTTTATTTTATTTTTATTGAGTAAAAATGTATAGAAGAGTTTATAACATCTCTACCATAATGGGTTGGAGAGTGCCTCTCATTTCAATCAACTTTACAAAAAAGTAGAGCAATCAAAGGTGAAAAATCTTATATTTTTACTTTTAAGTGTGATGAAGATGTATAATTCTTATAATTTTTAAGAATATTTAAATAGAACGCGTAAAAACACTATTTGAGTATCCATGCTATGTAATTTATTTCAATATCAAAATTCATGTATACTTACAAACAAAAATAAGAATAAAAATTTTAATGTTGACCATAATAAAATATTTTAATGCTTAAAGTGAAAAAAAATTAAAAGAAACAAATCCAAGTACTTCCTAATAAGACTAATAAGAGGGATATGTGTACTTAATTCATTTTTAATTTAAAATTAATGTGAAATTTGAAAAATATTAATAATAGTGAAAAATGAAATGTATATCATAAATAAAATATTTCAATATGCGAGTAAATTTATTTAAATGTATTAAAAATATTTATATAGATATAAGGGTCAAAAATTTCTAGAAGGAGCAAATATTATTTCATGTTTTGTATTAAAAGAGGTTTGCACCTCAAACAATTTTATCCCTAGATACATGCTTAAGATGGATATATATTAGTAAAATATTTCAATGCCCAACTTAAATCAAAAGATTTAATTCTAGTTCCATTCTTAAGCTAGATCTTAGTTAGTAAAATATTTCAATGTCCAACATAAATTGTGTGTGGTAGAGAGAGAGAGAGAGAATTTTATATTACCTCTTAATCAAGGAGATAATCAATTCACTAAATTCTTATAAAATTTAAAGTCTATTTAAAAAATATTAATAACGAGAAAATTATCAGTATGAACTAAAAATAAAATATTTCAATACTCACGATTAAGTAATATATTTCAATGTTAGAGAAAGAGTGAGGCGTGAGATAGCTATTTCCCAACATGAGAGATATTTATTAAAATTGTATATTAATAAAAACAAAATATTGCATAGTTTACACAATCCTTTCAAGTTTCAATTATTTCAAGAAGAATTATTTGGCATAAATGTTTTATTAGTGTGTTGTTGAGACAAAGGAAGGAGATGTGCAATTTCTCTTTACGCTGAGCAATGCAAATTATACATGGTACATATATATTAGTGTAAATCTATGTTAAACATGAATCTAGAAAAACCTGAGAGGAATCAATGGGGATGACACATGATACATATATATTAGTGTAAATCTATGTTAGCCATGAATCTAACAAACCCATAGAGGAACCAATGGAGATGA
>APFE031010301.1:11208-46587 GCA_000404065.3 Pinus taeda
ACTTTATTGGTAGCAAGTCGCTCTTGAACATGACACTTTCCTTCCGCATCCATGTCGGGTTGGGTTGTTCCGTTCACTGGTCTTCACCATTGGTCCATCATGCCATCCATCTCTGGGGTTAATGCTACCAATCCATCGTCAGTGTCACCGATATGTTCAAGAGAAGTCATTCAGACAATTCACCTGAGTCTCACCCACTGCAATACATTCATGCTTCATTCCTTCATGACCGCCACCTTGAACCCTATATTGTCAGTTTGTTTTCACCTCCAAAATCATTTGCTTCGTTCTGTGTCGTTGATGTGGGATTCATTAAGGCCCTCCTACGATGAGTCGCTTCTTATCATCTCATTATCCAAGAAGTTGAATTAGGAACAACCCTTTCAGTACTTTGAAGCTTGCATGCCTCAATGGCAAGTTTCTCACTTTCGGCGACAGGTTTACATCAATCACCTTCGACCGAGAGATTTTGCGTGGTGTTTGACGCCAAGTCCCTTTTTCACACCACATAAATTGTACTGTAGTACTTTGAGGGTCATTGTCATTATTGGTGAGTCCTCTCGCACCTATTAACAGCTTACATCATTGGCTGGTATTCAGGCGATGTCTTCCCATGTTCGACTCCAAAACATTTTTCACATGGATCGACTTGTACTCTGAGTGAAGATTGGCCGAGTTTGAAGACCCTAGATCTAGTTTCATCCATCCGGGCTGCGATATATTTAGGAATATAAAAACATCCAGTGTACATCATTATCGAACAGATGATCATCCAAATCAAAGGATGATGTGTCCATATCATCAGTCTGTCACACAGACGATCGTCTGTCCTATGTACATGAAAAATGAGTTTATAAATCTGAGCATGGGAATGCCTGCCTCAGTTAGATCATGAAAAAATGTTGTCAAATAATGTATTGTATTGTATCTTATTACAGGTCGCCTCCCAGCTCAAAAAAACTTCAGATCGCTCATAGTAAAGCATTTCACCCGACATCAAAAACGATTAATGACCTCATGCTTTAGGGGGCAACTATTATAGACATTTTTGGACACTTCAAACCCAATCACAAATGTCCATAAACTGAGGGCTCTTAAGTCCCTAAAATTGTTGCTTCACTGCCTAAAGGAACAAGGTCAACTGATTACATCATCTCCCAGAAGTTCCCCACTGAAAATTGCTCATAAATGGTCAAAATTGGACCATACTGAAAGCCCAATGCAGAGGGTGTGATGTATATCACCTTCCCAATGTACAGGGTGCGATGCATACTATTTTGCTCCTCTGTAGGGTGCGATGGTTAGGAATGGACAAATGGCAGGGACAAAAATGCGAGGTGGAAGATCATGGAATCTTCTAGAAGCTTCCCCTCTGACACTTGCCACGCATTTTTTTAACAAGGGATGATAAGAGATCTTCATTCTCCAAGTGGAGCAGCACTATCATGAAATGACACTATCAAGATCCAAAAAGACCACTTCACCTCTCTTAAATCATCTATATATGGATCCTCATACGAGATCCAGAGGCTGGAATTTGTAACTTTAGAGAAGTGTTGTTGGTATTCTGGTGTAAATTCACAGTGTTGGGTGATTTTTCTTTGCTTGAGGTGAAGAAGGGCTTCTTAGCTGGAGGATGATACTGGGTCAGAGCTGCTCATGGTTGTAATCCTCTTGCTACTTTTTATCTGTATAAAGCTATTCTTGTTTCCTTCCATATTCTGGTGTACTTGTTTATATATGCTTGTATATGGTTAATGTACATCTGATCCTGCATTATTTATGAACTTAGATCCTTGTTTCTTGCATAGTAGTATGCTGCTCTAATTCTTCAGGTCCTTTTGAAGCTAAGCAGACAAAGAGCAAGCAGCAAAACTCTATCAAGAAGGAGAGGGAATCGAGCGCAAGACTCAAGTTGGCCCTCTTGGTTCTCCTCTCATCTATTTTCATAAAAGGAATCAATAGTAGATTTTGATTTTTTGTTTCTAAGATAGCCACCCATCTTAGTGGGAATAGCAGCATCCGTGTGGACACTATTCCCGTATAACACCTTTGGAATTCTCCTTTTCGCCTGTTTTTTAAATTCTGTAAACATAAAAAAGAAGTTGAGTTACACCTTCAATGGACTCATAAGAACATAAAACAATGTTGGACTCGTCAAACATGATGGGACCAAACAACTCCTTCTCAAGTTTCGTTAAATATACTTATAAGGATTCATTCAAAGGATGGACTTATAGATCGAGCATATATTATCCTCCACAAGCTTGTCAAAAATAAAGAGGTACTAACCATAAATGGTTGGAGAAACTGGAAAAATAAGGTACTTAACTTATTAATGGTAGTGAGTCTCTCTTGAACATGACACTCACTCACTTCATCTCCGTGATTGTTGGGTTGGAAATTTTTCTTGCCTCTTTTCTTAATCATACCGTCTCAAAAACCTCCTTAATTGGTTTTGGGCCTGTTACACAACATTTTGTCACTATCCCTGTACTCCCTGTTCGACGATATTGGAGGACCTCTAAAGTGAACCCTAAATGCTTTCCCATCACGAAGAAACTCCCACTATGTCCCTCTTCATGAGCATAATAATTCCCCTTCGCATCATTTCCCAAGAATCTTCCTTTCACCCCAGTTTACAAGACTAGCACTAATGACCAGTTTCCTCCTCATGCTGATTTGCAGAGGTTAAAACTAGGATTAGTGTCGTATAGTACTACTAAGTCATTTCTCAATTATGCTCATCCTATTTTGGAAAGTATTTTAAATATGGAGTTGAAGCTTCCAGGTCTAGAAGCTTCATAATGGAAGTCTGGTAAATGGTTGGGCTAGATGGAGCTAAGGAAGTCAGTTTGGGCTCCTTTCCCCCATTAGGATGGAACCAACCAAAGAGATAAAGCCTTCTCCCATGATAAGAGGAACCATCTCCCCTCTATCCAAGCTATATAAACTCCTCCTTTTACAAGCTTCACTAGTTTCAGTCTTAGTATTTTTGGAACTTTAATAATCAGCAAGACATCTATATCTTGTATCTCTTTAGTTTATGTTTGAGGGAGAATAGTGTGTTTGGTTTGGTTTGAGACTAAAGGTGATGCAGGAGCATCAAGACCATTTTTTCATTGTAAATATGTGATTAAAGGGGGTGTGACAATTCTTAATATTTTTATTAATTAATTTGTTATTTTTAATAAAATAGGAGAAAGTGAGGATTTTGTAAATATTCTTTTAAGGAATATGAGAGAAAATAGAGTTAGAATTAATGAGGGAGCCTAAGTTGGAATTAGTTTCTAAGTCTTAGGGATGAGAATCTATCTTTTAGGGATGTTGAGAGATTTAGGGATTTGTTGAGATACTAAGGGGATTGAGCATTTAATTAGATCATTTTTAAAATTTGTATAAATAGGAAGGGGTTTTGAGAGAAAAAGACATTGAGATTGTGAAAGAGTGTGGTAGAGAGCTGGTTTTGAACAGCCAAGGCTGTAAGCCTTTAGAAATTGTAAAGGGCCTAAATGTTGAAGATCCGGCCAAAGATCCAGAGTTGTAAGTCATTGTTTTGTTTCAGAGTATATATTGATTGAATTATGTACATGTGAATTGGAAAATTTGATTCTGTGTAATTTGTAAAGTTTGGGTATTGGATGATTGATGAACTAGTTTTGATATTAATTAGGCCGATGCTATCAAAGTGGACTGGAATTGTTCCCGTATTTAAAGAGCTCATAACTTGTTGTGTCGACTATTGAATGATCGACCTTATAGAAGGAAAATTATTGGAATGGTATTGCTGACACAAATGTATACAATTTACTATATCGATCAATGGAGTGATCGATCTCATATAAGAGAATTAAATCAAATTTCATATTATGAAAGTGAGGTGGTAGAGGCCATTGATTGATTGGCATTCCAGGAATCGAAGTTAAGTAAGTGCATTGAGTATATATCTGAATGTGAGAATGAACAGCATTGTGAAGAGGTTGCATGGCACAGGTTAAATGGCAAAGTGTATAGAAGAAATAAACCTCCGGTTTGAAATTCATTACCCTGTAGAAGGTTTATTGTTATATGGATGTTCATAAGTTACAGATCGATTGGGAAATCGAGCGCTACAACGTGAATTGACTCACAACCAGATCAGAAGCGATGAACCAAAAATTCAATTTAATGGGTATTTTGATTTCACTGTTTGTTCAATACATTTGTAAATCGCAGATTGTAATATATACACCGTGTTGAAGAACTGGTTCCTCAATGTAAAATCGAGCCTGCAGATTCTCAGTAACACGCAAGGAGTTGGCTTGTCAAGAATTGTTGGATGCAAGTTCTAATCAAGGTATGTGATGAAAACTCTTTCATAAAAGGAGCAGAATTCATTTTTACTCTGTCTTTTCAATGGAATAGTGAATCGATTAGTGATAGATGCCTCTTAATGAAGGTTCAAAAGTCATTTTGTGAAATGTCAGAACTGAATGCGTTGAATTTGGTAAAAGTGTTGTTAAATTGCAGTGTTGGGAAAAGGAGATGGTTGAAATGAAATTTTAGTGGGGAGTCAAGTTTGAAAGAAACACACAACCCAATTATTATGCGCAGAGCCAGAACATAATGGTTAATACGCCGGAAAAGGAACAACTTTTGTGTGAAGATGTCATGAGAGCATAGTAAGAGTGTAGTACTACCGTGAGACATGTTTGTTAATAAACCTGGTGGACTGATATATCAAGGTGTGTCAATTTGTGTGAATAATGAATTGCTGTAAAAAAATCAATTACCTTGAAATATATGGCATGAGCGCACTCTTTTAATCCAGTCACATATAAATATAAGATTATTGGGTTTATTTGTGGACGCATTCAAAGTTTAGGATTGAAGTTATTCAAATTGAGAGTTATTTTGATTGTGAGTTATGCTTCCGCATGCAAATGGCATAGAGGTTGAATTTGAAAAAAGAATTTGAAATAAGCTTCAGTGTTGAAATTGTCAGATTGGTTTTTGAACTATTGGGTAGAAATTGCAACGTATGGTTAAGAACACAGAGTTTAAATATTCTGAAGTATTTGCAGGCCTAGTCCTGCGTCATTTTTGGTATCAGAGCTTGGCTCTGTTGAAATATTTATTTTCTGAATGAGAACTGAAATGTATTTGTGACTGTATGATGAATGATGATGAAGATCAGAGTTTTAAATTTGATATGCAAGCTACACAAATGCAGTGAACAGGATGGCAGAAGTAAATGGAGATAAGATCATGCAAGATCTTAAGAGGTGAGATGATTTTTCTGATTTGAAATTTGTGATGAGAGTTTATGGTTGCAGAGAAGATGATGGCAGTGAACCTGGCATTCAGCTAAAGGTTGAATAAGGAGGACAATTGCAGTGTCCTGAAGAAGAAGGTGAGTTGAAGAGATAGCCTGAAGAGAGCAGAGAGAGTGCTCGAAAGGTTCTAGAGGCAGCGAACCAAGTACTTACCAAAAGACTGAGTGAGGAGAGCTTGGTGAGGTAAGTGGCGGTAAGATAGGAGAGCTTGTTGCAGAGGCTAGTGCAACTCATGGCAAGTGAGAAGATGATCATGGAGGATCAAAGAAGAGGTTCAGAGGAATGCCACAGCGATGAGATGACTGCAGAAGACAGAGAAAGAGAGATTGCAGTAATGAAAGTGCAATTGCAGGTACTAGAGGAATGGTTGCAAGAGCAGGGAAACCAGAATAGACGATGGATATTTCCACTAAAGGGGAAGAAAGTGAAGTGGCAGAAGCTACAACAGAAAAGAGATCTACAGATAAACATGAAGTTAATGGAAGAGCTGAAGAAGCTTGAGCAGATAATGGATGTACAATTGAGACATGAAGAACTCAGAGCAGCTGAGGTGGAAGAGGAGGTTTCGATTGATGAAATAGAGGAGATCATTGATGATTTCTTGAATTATTGGGTAGATCCAGATCAGCTGGATAATGTGAATTCTTATGTTTTTATAGCTGACAGTTGTGATGTGATTACAGGTTTTGTTGAAGAAGAAGTTCATGTGAATGAAGAAGATGATCAGCTAGAAGAGCTGGTATATGAACCGATGATTAAAGTTGTTGAGACTTGTAGTTTTCAAACTGACAAGTTGTGTATGAATGCAGGGACTGTAAGTGATGGTGATGTTATGCTTCTGCAATGCTACAGGGAAATTGCATTTCTAGAATATTTGTTGGAAAATTCGGAGTATGATGTGGGAGAAAGACTGGTTGACAGTCTTGAGAATTCTTCAAAAGATTCTTTGGGAAAAGAGAATCAGCATAGTGATGTGCTGATAGTGGAGGAGAATTCAAAACAGCATACTGAAATGCTGGCAAAGGAGGATAAGGCACTGATGCCTTCTGATTTTTATTCTAACAAGTGTTTTGTGAATGCAGGTATTGTTGTAGAACATTTGACTCAATTGAGAAGTCAAATGAAGGAAGAAGTTTTCTGTTCTAGAAGACAAGAGGGTATGGATGATTGGGTGGCAGTAAGAAATGAGAAAGTCATAACAGAAACAAGCAAAGAAGCAAGAAGTCAGCAAGTGACAATACCGATAGAGAGAGTAAACACTGAGCAAACCATCTTAGCTCAGCGAGCAAATCAACAGCTGGGAGATTTATTGGATCGAGAGATTGAAAGTATCAGAAGACTGATGACAAAAGAATCCCGGAAAAGACCAATAGTAGCAAGACAAAGGAGAAGCAGCAAAAGAAAGACAACAGAAAATTGTGAAAGCCTAGTCAATGGAGCGATGCAGCATAAAGTGGGAAAACTTGAAAGAGAAGCAGTAGCAAGTGGAAATTTACAACACAAGATATGGGATCCAGGCATACACAGATCCGAACACATGATCAGGCGATCATGATTAGTTTAACGTTGGGAGTCTGATGCAGGAGCATCAAGACAATTTTTTTTCATTGTAAATATGTGATTAAAGGGGGTGTGACAATTCTTAATATTTTATTAATTAATTTGTTATTTTTAATAAAATAGGAGAAAGTGAGGATTTTGTAAATATCCTTTTAAGGAATATGAGAGAAAATAAAGTTAGAATTAATGAGGGAGCCTAAGTTGGAATTAGTTTCTAAGTCTTAGGGATGAGAATCTATCTTTTAGGGATGTTGAGAGATTTAGGGATTTGTTGAGATACTAAGGGGATTGAGCATTTAATTAGATCATTTTTAAAAATTGTATAAATAGGAAGGGGTTTTGAGAGAAAAATACATTGAGATTGTGAAAGAGTGTGGTAGAGAGCTGGTTTTGAACAGCCAAGGCTATAAGCCTTTAGAAATTGTAAAGGGCCTAAATGTTGAAGATCCAGCCAAAGATCCAGAGTTGTAAGTCATTGTTTTGTTTCAGAGTATATATTGATTGAATTATGTACATGTGAATTGGAAAATTTGATTCTGTGTAATTTGTAAAGTTTGGGTATTGGATGATTGATGAACTAGTTTTGATATTAATTAGACCGATGCTATCAAAGTGGACTGGAATTGTTCCCGTATTTAAAGAACTCATAACTTGTTGTGTCGACTATTGAATGATCGACCTTATAGAAGGAAAATTATTGGAATGGTATTGCTGACACAAATGTATACAATTTACTGTATCGATCAATGGAGTGATCGATCTCATATAAGAGAATTAAATCGAATTTCATATTATGAAAGAGAGGTGGTAGAGGCCATTAATTGATTGGCATTCCAGGAATCGAAGTTAAGTAGGTGCATTGAGTATATATCTGAATGTGAGAATGAACAGCATTGTGAAGAGGCCACATGGCACAGGTTAAATGGCAACGTGTACAGCAGAAATAAACCTCCGGTTTGAAATTCATTACCCTGTAGAAGGTT
Organism: Pinus taeda; assembly: GCA_000404065.3. Taxonomy (NCBI): domain Eukaryota; kingdom Viridiplantae; phylum Streptophyta; class Pinopsida; order Pinales; family Pinaceae; genus Pinus; species Pinus taeda. Next base: position 19,067 of record APFE031010301.1, read on the forward strand.
TTTTGTTATATGGATGTTCATAAGTTGTAGATCGATTGGGAAATCGAGCGCTGCAACGTGAATTTACTCACAACCAGATCAGAAGCGATGAACCAAATATTCAATTTAATGGGTATTTTGATTTCACTGTTTGTTCAAGGCATTTGTAAATCGTAGATTGTAATATATACACCGTGTTGAAGAACTGGTTCCTCAATGTAAAATCGAGCCTGCAGATTCTCAGTAACATGCAAGGAGTTGGCTTGTCAAGAATTGTTGGACGCAGGTTCTAATCAAGGTATGTGATGAAAACTCTTTCATAAGAGGAGCAAAATTCATTTTTACTCTGTATTTTCAATGGAACAGTGAATCGATTAGTGATAGATGCCTCTTAATGAAGGTTCAAAAGTCATTTTGTGAAATGTCAGAACTGAATGCGTTGAATTTGGTAAAAGTGTTGTCGAATTGTAGCGTTGGGAAAAGGAGATGGTTGAAACGAAATTTTAGTGGGGAGTCAAGTTTGAAAGAAACACACAACCCAATTATTATGCGCAGAGCCAGAACATAATGGTTAATACGCCGAAAAAGGAACAGCTTTTGTGTGAAGATGTCATGAGAGCATAGTAAGAGTGCAGTACTACTATGAGACATGTTTGTTAATAAACATGGTGGACTGATATATCAAGGTGTGTCAACTTGTGTGAATAATGAATTGCTGTAAAAAAATCAATTACCTTGAAATATATGGCATGAGCACACTCTTTTAATCCAGTCACATATAAATATAAGATTATTGGGTTTATTTGTGGATGCATTCAAAGTTTAGGATTGAAGTTATTTAAGTTGAGAGTTATTTTGATTGTGAGTTATGCTTCCGCATGCAAATGGCATAGAGGTTGAATTTGCAAAAAGGATTTGAAATAAGCTTCAGTGTATGAAATTGTCAGATTGGTTTTTGAACTATTGGGCAGAAATTGCAATGTATGGTTAAGAACACAGAGTTTATAGATTCTGGAGTATTTGCAGGCCTAGTACTGCGTCAAAAGGAAAGAGGTCTGAAAAATTCCATTGTTCGAGCTATCCATGAGATGCTATAAGAAGTGTGGGAATCCAGATACGTCGAAGGAGACTAGCAACGTCAAAGCATTGGTTATAGTCTCTTTATAAACTTATATGAGTACAACTATTGATTGATTTCCTACATTGAAGTGTTATCTTACATTTGATGGCTTAATGTTCCTTGACCTGTTAAGTAGGTTGAATGCATTTTGTATGCTATCACGTTTGTTGTTCTTTTTTGTTTGCTTGTTTCAGGTATTCAAAGGAAGGAAACATAAATTAGCTAGAGTGAGGAAGCAGGATCATCACCAAGTAGAATAACGTTCTAAGAGGTAGGCCTTCTTATTTCATTCTAGCTTAAGGAGATTTCCCATAGATTTTTTGGTTGTGGCTAGACTCGCTCTCTCGGGCTAGAGGAATCGTTTAGTTCTACACTGAGAATTTACCTACACCACAAATTGGTGAATCCACGTGGAGGCAGTCCTTCTGTTTAATTGATTGCCATTTTATGGTTTTGTGTGAACTTTTCTAGTATCACCATTTCCCTTTAGTGTTCTCTTATTTTCCTGGTTTACTACTCTGAGTCTGAAATTTATAGTGGCAAGTCTGGTTTTAACCTTTGAAAATTTTTACTTTTTTCCTTGAATCCTTGGTCAGTGCATTTATTTTTTTGACAGTCACGCCGATCAGCACAAGATTCTCAAAAATAGTCACATCAACCCCCTTCTGGCTCTTGTTTTCAGTTAGGTAGTCACACCAATTCTTGTAGGTGAAGATTATGGTTTCCCCTAGATCATAACCAAGCTATCTTGCCCTTCTGATTTCTATCTCTTAGCTTGTTTTGATTATGTTCTCCCTGACTAGAAAGCTTCATTGGCTTGGTTTATGTGGTTGTTTGGTTTGCCTTTTCTTTACTTGGTTTCTTGAGTCCTTTGATGGTTTGTAGCCTTAGGGCATCTGGATCATCATCCATTCACCTGTTTGTGTGCTCAACAAGTCAAGTTGTTAGTTTAGTTGCTCCTTACATTTCGTTCTTAGTCTTTTTTGTTGCTTTGATTTCCATTTAACAAGTTTGAAAAGTTTCATTTGTTGATTAAGCATCGCTTTTCGGGCATGGATCACATTGCTCATCTTGTTTTTGGTTGAGCCTTTGAATCATTAGTTTGGAAGGAATTATGTTTTGTGCTTTGCATTTGCTTGAGGTTGTTTGTTTTGAAAGTTTTTCATTGAAGTGTTTATGAAAGATTCATTTTATCATTTCATTGAAAAATATATGATTCTAGTTTCTTGAATCAATATGTTACATTAGTTAGCATCATTGAAGACTAGAGTTGCATCGTCATTTGCATTTGAAAGGAAATGAATTCTCTTTACTAGTGAAAGGACTACTTGAAGTGAGTTTGATAGGAAAGATAGGAATTGGAAAGAGTTTTTTCATCATTTTGTTTTCAAAAAGAAAAATAGTGAAAAAGGTCATTTTTCTTTCAAATGATTATTTTTTGCATTGAGTTTGTTTTGTACTCTCATTAGTGTAAACAATTCATCGAATTGAAAGGGTCTTGTCTCATTTAGCTGCATATAGGAGTTTTTCGAGTCACATCGATAAGGCCTGAAAACCGAGACATAATTTCAAGTTAAACTCTAAAGTGTATTCAATTAAACTAAGGTGCATTTGAAGCCTAATGGTCACATTTATAAGGTCTATACTAGAGACATGTTCCGGCGTCTTTAAACCGAGTAGCTGTCATTCGCTTTGGCACTAGAGAGCACTAGTATAGACTTGTGCTCCCTGTAGCATTGCGTATATAAAGGGAGACCCCACTAGGTTGCAATGCTTTATCCATAGGAAGCTGAGTCTGCTACCTTGTAAACGTGATACACCAAACACAACATTCAGGGATATCACCTACCCATACTTGTGAATTCACCAGGAGGTATTCTGTAGTTCATGGTTACCTAGTCATCCTTTTTTCTAGATTATCCCGAGTAGTCATTTTCATATTTTTGACTCCCTAAATATAAAATCTCATCTGAGCGCTTGTCCTTTCAAGCTCATTTCAAACTAAAAGTGATAGAGCCACCTTTTCTTATTTCTCAACTCTTAAAACATGAGAGAGCACCAGTTTGTTTTTGCATCTTGAAAAATTGTTGCCCATGATCATATAACATTGTTGTCAGTATTTTTATAGAACACATCATGAGTATACCTTTAAATACATTTTAAAGCCTTGGAATCAATCTGTTTCTTCTAGTTAATTGATACAAGATCATCGTGGCTGAACCATTAGGTTCACCTAGTTCCTCTTCCGATCCTTTGTCTAAAAGATTGTATGGGAAGCCTTTTCTTGAATTTTGGCAGTTACTTGAGGACCAAGGCATTGAAATTGGAATTTTTCTAAGCATTCAACCTTTGCCATCTCGTCATGTTGGATTGTATGGGCCTGACCCAGGTTCATAGGTGATTTACCCAAGAAAATCCAGGTACTAGTGGCCCTTTCAACAATAGTCCGTGAAGTGCAGACTGAGGTCTCACCCGAAGTAGAATGGGAGGGTGCTAGAACCAAGTTACTACACCCTAGGGATGTATGATGAGCTTCTGGAGGTCCCTGGTTTGACCCTGTGGGCAAATCGCTATGTGCACTTGTTAGTCCCTCCCAACCTGTGATGCTGCTTTCGCGTAGCCCTACTCGGGGCACAACTTGCAGTATACCCAAGTTCCTTGTTGTTTAATATGTTATTACCTAATTACTTAACTTATTTGTATAAGACTAGTGATTATTATAGCATATCCAGCAATCATATCAGTGCGCACAATAAATAAAACAATATAAATGTAAAGAAGGCAATGCACAAGCAGATACACAGAAATTGGAATAAGATTTTCTTTATTATACTTCGATCAAGATTATAGACTTGACACCACCTTGCACACTCTGCTGCAGGGGTCCGCACACTCAGATGTGGACTCTACTAGGCCTCTGTGCACTTAGCTACAAAGCCTCTTCCTACTACTACAACCCATTATACTTAGACTCTTACTCTATGCTCGAACCATAAGTATTCATCATAATTCTCTCATTTCTCCTTAGCTATCTTTAAACATAGAGCCTCACTCTATTTATACAATCCTATGGTTCATGGACCATGGGTAGGCCAACATGACATTACATTACTTTACAATACTCAGGTTGGATAACCCTATGACTCAACCTATACTTCGCACTTCGCGCTCGTAATTCGTGGAAATACATTTGACCAAAACATGGGCTTTGAGCCCCAAAACATGCTATGGGGGGATTCCATGCCCAATAGGCCCCCAACAAAATCATCATGACTCATCCTGAGTCACTCTTTTGGTGCGGAAATCTTGGCGCAGAGTCCCTGGAATCTGGTCCCAATAGCCTGAACGTTGGCACCACAATGAGTTGTTGCTTGTTGTACCTATTGCATTCTTTCTTCTGAATCATCCACGTCTAAATCATTTCCTTACCCTAGTACCGACATCTATTCTATGTGTTTATAGTCCTCCACCCTTGTCCGGCTGCTCGGGTTGCGAAGACTGTGCTTCGGTCGGTTAGTTAGAGAATTGGCCCACCTGTGTAGGGTTTCAAGCGACTGTCATTTACTTTCCCTGGGAAGGGTTTTCCATTTAGTTTGACTAGCTAGATCGTGCCTCTGTCTATGACCTCTTTTACCACATATGATCCTAGCTAGTGCATTCTGAATTTTCCCAAAGAACTTACTGTCATATAACAATACTAAGTCGTTTACCTTGAAGGTGCACAACTTGATATGGTGGTCATGCCAGACCCTTTCATGCTGTTAAATCCAGCTAGAAACCATTCTTCCTCGAGTTCTTCTAATTGTGCGAGCCTTTCTTTCAGAGCTTCATGGTCTGTCATGCCTGTGAGTGTTGTTATTCACAGATTAGGTACAATGTATTCCATCAGCATAACAACTTTCGTGCCATAGACTAACCGGAAAGGTGTTTGCCCATCAATTTCTTGAAAATTGTCCTATATGCCCATAAGATGGTAGGTACGCCAAGGTCCCAACCATTTTGTTGTGTGTTACATACTTTGGTCAGTGCAATCTTCAGTATTTTGTTGAATGGCTCTACTGTCCCATTGGCTTGTGGGTGGTACTATGTACTTTTCTGATGATACACCTGAAACTCTTCTGTGAGTGCATTGATGGTTTCATTTAGGAAATGTGTTCTTTGATCACTCATTAAGATTTCCAGACAGACAAATCGTGTCAACAGGTGTTCGAAAAAAAACTTCGCAGCCATAGCGGCCTTACAATCTTTGATCGGCTGCGCTTCTGCCCATCATGTTAGGTACTCCGTCGCGGTGATGATGTAGCATGCACCCATCTTTCTCTGAGGTTTGATCAGGCCCACAAATTCTATTTCCCATTTTTCAATTGGTTGCAGTGTCATTTGGGGATTTAGTGGCATCTCATCCCTTCGTGATGGTTTTCCAGTCCTTTGACATATATCACAAGCCTTACAGTGCGCTTTCAAATCCTGGTGCATGGTCAACCACCATAACCCTATGAGAAGAATCTTCTGTGTAGTTCCACATCCTTCATAGTGTCCTCCTACAGTGCCCACATGTGCTTCCATGAGGATCTCACATCATTCAAATTCAAATATGTATCTTCGTAATATCTCATCGTTGCCCATATTGTAGAGGTGCCTCGCGATGACAAAAATGTTCGCCATGCGCACCATCAATTCCTTCTTCTATTAGACTTAGTATTCCTTTAGTGTAGTCCCTGTTGTTAGAAAATGAATTATATCTTCGAAGTGTCCGTCCACGACATACACTGCAAAGAGTTGTGCATCAGGTAGTCCCCCTTCCAAATTCGCGGGTTCCTCGCTTGTCTCAATTCACGACAAGTGGTCTGGCCCTACGTTTAGGTGTCCTAGCTTGACTATGACCTCAAAATCATATTCTTGAAATAGTAAGAGCCACCTACATATGTGCCCCCTGAACACAGGCTTATTCACCAAGTATTTCAATGTAGAATGGTCGGTATACATCTTAAAATTTCCCCTAGTAAATAGTGTTGGTATTTTTGGAGCGCATACAACATTGCCAACCCCTTGCACTGGGTGGTAGAGTAGTTATTTTTTGATTTGGAAAATCTCTGACTTGCAAATGCAATCGAGTGATCCACACCCTCCATGCCCTCCTCTGTGAGTACGACTCCTAATGCAATACACGACGCATCAACATGTACATGAAATTCCACATCCCATTTTGTGAAGACCAAGACTGGAGCAAAGGCTAGTTTCCCCTTTAGGACATCCAAATTCTTCACGCAATCATCATTCCAGCAATATGTAACATCTTCTTTCAATAGCTTTTCCTTCGGCGTGGTTATTTGGGAATAATTTTTGATGAACTTCCTATAGTATCCAATGTGTCCCAAGGTAGCGTGCAGTTGTTTAACACTTCGTGATGCTTCCAAATTTAGGATAACGACAATCTTCATAGGGTCCACCATGAGTCCTTGTTTGCAGACCACATGTCCCAACAAGTTTCCAAAAGGAACGAGGAATGTGCACTTCCTAAGGTTTAGTGAAATATGGTGTCAACGACAAGTATCCAGCATCAAGCGTAAGCTCGCTACATGGTGCTTAAATAATCCAAAGATAGTCCAATCATCTAGATAAACCTCCAAGAACTTGTGGATGTATTATTTGAACGCGACCACCACGATGTGTGAAAATATAGCTAGCGCATTCCTTAGTCCAAACAGCATAGCGATGTATTGAAAGTAGCCCCATTCAATTGTGAAGGTCATTTTGCTCCTATGTTCCGACATGATCTTGATCTGATGGTATCTTGAGAACCCATCCATGAACGAGTATGCTTCATGACTGCCAACATTCTCCAGTACTTCATCTGTGAATGGTGTTGGGAATGGATCATGTATATAGGAATCTTTCAGCTTCCTAAGGTTTACGCATATTCTTATTTCACCCTTTTTTTTTTCTCCTATACTACCATAGGACTCACCCAGTCAGATTCTTCCACTGGTTCAATGTATCGCGCTCCTTCGGCTGGATCTAGCAGTACTACTACTCGTAGTGACTTGTTTCTCAAATATCATTTTGCGCTTCTTCAGATTTGTGACTCCGTTCATATTGGTGGCCTAGTCTATTCCTAGTAGCGCGGTATAGGGATTACTATCATCGACAATTTCTATCACTTCAAAATCCTCTTGTGCACTTGCACCTTCAATATCTACTATTACCCCTTGCAATATTCACATGGGCAAGATCTTCTATTGGTTTTCCATTCGTAATTGAATAAGAGACCATTGTAGTGCGGGTCTGCCTATGCATTCCCATGTTTTATTTGGTAGTACACTCACGTCTGATCCCAGATCCAGGATTACCTGATCCATTTCATACTCGCCGATTTGCACAGTCAACCTCATTTCCCTTCCTGTGTGCAATGCATGTTTTCCAATTTGTCGGATCACGCGTGATTTTGACCCTGTGCACCTAATGATAAGTTCCTGTAGCCCTTTTACTGTCTCCTTATCGCGTAACTGTTTCATGCATGTCTCCACAAAGGTAGTGAGCATTGAAGGATCCATTCCTGGTTCTAATTGATCCTTACTACTTGAAGTGGAGGCCTCCATGAAGCTCTTCTTAGCTTCCACAAATGTCTCCTTCGCGCGTTCTAAATAAAATTCAGGTTCCTTAGTAGGAGCCTTGCAAACCCACACACTTTCTTCTAGCTGCTTACCTTTATCATCGTTAGTGGTCATACCGCTCCTGAGCATCAACTTTACATTTGGGTCTTCTTCGCGCGGTTGAGACCTCATCATCTGTAAATTTTGAGTTAGAGGGGGTGAGGTACCCCTTTTTCACACTGTCTCGTTATAAGTGTAGGGCAGTCTTTTGCCTCATGGTCAAACCAAGTACAATACAAACATGATGTCCTCATTGGGTTTGTACAATCGCGGGTATAGTGCCCTGGCCCTCCACAATTATAACAAATTAACTGTCCATCATCCCTTCCTTGTCCCATTCTACCTTGACCTCGACTGTGCCCCTGAAATCCAGTGTTTGCAATTCCTGCATTCGGGTCGAGGGCTTGTGTTTCGGTCTGCACCCTATAGGCAGGGGTCTGATCCATCATTAGTTCGTAGCTTCTATAGGTGTGCTCATCATGGCCTACCGACCTGTAGAAGTTACAAAACAATTGCTGGGACATTTGTGTATACTTATTCAATAGATGACAACTATTCATAGTGTGTTTTCCTCCTATCTGATAGCTCGCGCACCATAATGTAGGTGTCATGCTCAGCCCTACCTATGGTTCCTCCTGCCAAGTAGTTCATGAACACTGGACAGTGGTCCTTGTCATGCCCTTGGCCTTTGTATTTTATGCACCATACCTCCTCGCGTGCCTCCACCCGAGGTGTCCTGTCCTATTTCAAACTTTGCATTTCTAGACACAGATTTTGCAATTGCATGTGGATTTGTTGGACTCCCAAACCAGGGTCTTGTATAGGGGTCTCATGAAATCTCATCGTCATTTCTAAAGCTTCGACCTGGGTGGAAGGTTTTTGTTGTGATAGTGTCGTCCTTAAGTGCGATGTCAATGATGCTATAAACCATGTGAGATGTTGTCCATTTTGTCAATGTCATGTTGGCTTCACAAATCATACCCTTCAATCTTTGGTTTAGATCCCAGGGAGTCTCGGCCAAGAGCATCATGATCTCCTTAAACCCGATGATTGATTGTGTTTCTAACTTTGGCCTACTAAATTCCCTGTTTAGTGCATCCTGGATTTATGTGATTCCTACGTTTGGATTGTCATTACAATGCTTGATGTACCATGTTAACGCGTGATCCTACAATGCACTTACTAGTGTAGTCTTCCTGATATTATCATCCGCGATGCCTTGTGCTTCCCATACTGCTCTTATCACAAACCAGAATTGGTCTGGATCATCATTCCCTACTCCTCTGAATACCAGTAGTTTGATCACACTTGCAATACTGAACTGTGGTGGTGGCAAAGGTGGGGTGGGTGGAGATGGAGGTGAGAAGGGTGAGATGGGTGGCGGTGTGGGTGGAGGTGGTAAACGTAGAATGCGTTCTCTTATCAGATTGACCGTGCTTCTTGGAGAAACTTTCACGAGCTCTTCCCCACTTTCCCGCGAGGGGGAAATTAAGGGACTGGTTTCCAACTCTTCACTACTTCTGCTTCTGTAGATCTTCACACTTCGCGTAGTCCCAAGCATTAATTTATTTCATAACCTCCTTTTCACACAATAGCATCTTAATCCAAGTGTTCAAATATTTAATATACTTACCTCGTGGTCCCTTGAAGAAACATCGCTCTGCCTCATTGTAGCTGACGGTCATATCTATGACAAACTCAGCGATAAATCCTCCTATAATTCGGTAGAGCCAATGGTCCATAGCTCGTGTGATCGTATCTCTTGATTCTTCTAGTCAGTGAACTAATTCCAAAGTCCACATGATTGGTTTCTCGAGTCTACACCTCCCTGTTTTTCTGTTAGCTTTCCGATCCACTCATATAGCTCAAAAGGAAAGGATGCAAAGAAAATTTCATGGATTTTCATATACAAGTAGTGCTCCAACCATTGTTCCTTAGATACTCGCTGATTTTTGTTTTCCTGCATCGTGAACTCGTGAATATTCTTGTCCAAACACTCTTCAATTTCTTTCTTTGTTGGGTTCCAGTGGCACGACATCAGACATCCCTTATGGAGATCCTGGTCCAGGCAACAGAACCATTTGTTGCCTTGTATGGGCCTGACCCAGGTTCATAGGTGATTTATACAAGCAAATCACAATACTACTGGCCCTTTCAGCAACAATCCATGTAGCGCAGACTGAGGTCTTACCCAAAGTAGTATGGGAGGGTGCTAGAACCAGATTTTTGCACCGTGGGGATGTTTGATGACCTTCTGGAGTTCCACGGTTTGACCCTGTGCGCACGCCGCTATGCGCACTTGTTAGTCCCTCGCAACTTGTGATGCTACTTTCGCGCAACCCTACTCGGGGCACAACCCATATTATACCCAATTTCCTTGCTGCTTAATTTGTTATTACCCTATTACTTAACTTACTTGTGTAAGACTAGTGATTATTACAACATATCCAACAATCATATTAGAGCACGCGATAGATAAAACAATATAAATATAAATAAGGCAATGCATAACTAGATACATAGAAATTGGAATAAGCTTCTCTTTATTATTCTTCGATCAAGATTACAGACTCGACATCGCCCTGCATGCTTAGTTGCAAGGGTCCGCGCACTTAGCTGCAGACTCTATTAGGTCTCTGCACACTCAGCTGCAGAGCCTCTTCCTACTACTATGACCCAATACACTAAGACTCTTACTCTATGCTCAAACCATGCGTATTCATCCTAATTCTCTCATTCCTCCTTAGCTATCTTTAAAACTTAGAGCCTCACTCTATTTATGCAATCCCATGGTCCGTGGACCATGGGTAGGCTAACATGACATCACATTACTTTACAATACTTAGGATGGACAACCCTATGACTCAACCTACACTTCACGCTCTGCGCCCATAATTCGCGAAGCCTTACCATAAATTTGACCAAAACTTGGGCTTTGAGCCCCAAAGCATGCTATGGGGGGATTCCATGACCAACATATCCTCCCCCTCCCTCAGATACTGCATCACTTTCTGACATTGGCCTGGAATCTCAGATAATCCTATCTAGACTCTAGAGATTCCTTGGACTTTTGAAGGTCAGCTTGGACTGGTTGTTTATCCTCTGAATCCTTTGTTTGATCCTATTTTGATATCATTGCAACGTCCATACAGTCCGTACAATCAGTTGCATATTCCTTTGGAATTATCCCCTCGAACATCTTCATTAGTTCTTCATCGCCTGTTTTCACCCATGGAATCAAAAGGCGAAATCCCACTCTCCTCTCCAGGTTACTCTAAGGTTTCCACTCCACGCACAATCAAGGAGCAGGAACATCATTTCCCTCCTAAAGGTTTCCTTTACATGGGAAGCATTCTGACCAGTGTTCATTCTGAGTTACTAAATAATAACGTGACTTTAGCTCAGTTGGTTATAGGTACGCCTACTGCCTCATCATTATATCACAACCCTATCTAGGCATCTAGCACGATACCTACCTCAGGTCTGTTCATTTAGAACCTGACCTACCAACCGATGGTGCATTAAGCAGCTACTTCAGTTGTTAAGAACTTTACCCAACAACATAAATTAATTACCGAGAGGAATAAATATAAAATTAACCAGCAATAACCATAAACACATAAATACACATGTTTATCCGGTAAAACCCCAAATCCGGGGAAAAACCCAATCATAATGAAATTTCATTATCCTTGGCCAAAACCCTGGCCAATCCGGCCAAGTGAGCCTTCACGCTCACCTCCAGGCCATGCATTACAATGAAGTCCTTCCAGCCTTTATAGGCTCCATTACAATATAATACCACGGGCAGAATACCATGGGTGCACAATACCATGTGCCCCAAAACCATCACTATTTAACCTCGTCAACTTTTGACTCTATCCTGAGTCAAGTTTACCTAACAATTAACCCATGATCCTCCCCACTTCTAGTCAATGTGGGATTTTGGTCGTATACCCAACATCAGTTTCGGTGCAACCCACCATTCTGAATCCTCTTGTTTCATTGGTCCAAGTAACCCATCCAGTTCAACAGACAGTCTCGAGTCATGTCTCTGTCAATTCTTCGATCCCTCCAATAAGTGGACAGGTTGTGCCACCACCTAATGTTACCAGGAATAGTGTCCACTCAGATGCTGCTATTCCCACTAAGACTGGTAGCTATCTTAGAAACAAACAAGTAAAGTCTACTTTCATTTTCCTTTATGAAAATAGACAAGAGTGGAATAAAGGAGACCAAACTTAGTCTTGCGCTTGATTTCCTTGTTTGATTCCTCTCTTCCCTGATAGAGCTTTGCCGCTTCTCCTTCGTCTTCCCAGCTTCAAAGAGCACCTGTGGAATCACAGCAACATACTACTATCGAAGAACAAAGATCTATATTCATAAATAACACAGGGCCAGATGTGTGTTAACCATACAAATGCATATATAAACAAACATACAAGAATATGGAGGAAAACTTGAATAGCTTTATTAAGATGAAAAGTAGCAAGAGGATTACAACCATATGTTTTGACCCAGCATCATCCTCAGGAAAGAAAGCCCTTCTTCACCTCAAATAAAGCTTAGATCACCCAACACTGTGAAGTTACACCAGAAAACCAACAACACTTCTCTATAAGATACAAAATTCCAGCCCCTGGATCTCTGTGATGAGGGATCCATATATAGATGATTGTAGGGAGGTGATTCATCTTCTGGGGTCTTGATTACTGTCCTCTCTCTCTGATAGTTCTTGATTCCACTTGGAGAATGATGATCTCTTACTCATCCCTAGTCAAAAACAGAGAGGCAAGTGTCAAAGGGGAAGCTTCTGGAAGATTCCATGATCTTCCACCTCGCATTCTATCCCTGCCATTTGTCCATTCCTGACCATCGCACACTACAGAGGAGCCATTCAGTATGCAGCACACCTTGTACACTGGGAAGTGATATGCATCACACCCTCTGCACTGGGTTTTCAATATGGTCCAGTTTTGACCATTTCTGAGCAGATTGCAATATATTTGGGAGGCCATTCGACAATCCGTCAGTTGCAGGTAAGAGACAAGACATTTAGCTTCATTTGAATGCTCATATTTTTTCCTATTTTTAACCATTTTTTGAATTTATTGAGGACTATTTAGGAAAAAAATTCTGCCCTCGGTCAGTGCAATTTCTGGGCACATAACTGCACTGATCGGGGGTTATTAACAATGTCAAATGTGTCATCGACACTGTGAACACAAAATTTTCAAGTTTTTCCCAAATTTCTCTGATTTCATCCAAATTTATCTATCCAAGGATGATTATTGACTTGATTTTATGGTTTTTACAGGGAAAACATCGCGAAAAATGTTTGGTTAGTAGGAACACAAGCATGAGGACATTGATACATAATCAATGGCAGACATAAATTGCTTGAATGCCTTGAGGAACTGTGGGCTCCTCAAATTCTTCCTCACACTAGGTTTGTGGGCTCAACTTGAATTGCTATGGTATCTGATCAGTCTATGGGATGTCAATCACGAAGTTTTTTTTTATCCGAGACCAAGAACTCAAGTTGGAAACCTTTGGCATTTATTTCATCATAGGACTATCCCAAAGAGGGGAACTAGTTAATCTGTATGGGTCAAGGCCTACTAGGGCAAGTGTGAACATATTGCTCACAGAACACTACTTGGAAGCACTAAAATAAAAAAGTGGTAAGGTATAGATCATGAGTGTTCACGATCTTGTGTTGAAAGTGCTTATGTTGACCAACAATAGAGTGGCTAGGGATCAAGCACAACATGAGTCTAACAAGTCAAAGTTTCAGTATGCTATGGATTGTACGACACCGACTATCTTCAACTAGGTGGAAGCCATGAAGGTAAGCATGAAGTGCTAGCTATCAAAAGCCAAGGCGGGAAACCTAAAGCAATTTTTCTATGGTTCCATTCTAGTGACCTTCTTTCTGGAGCGAGTCCTACTATTTCACTTCTAGCTTGCTGAGGTGGAACCACCATTACTACGAGACCCATGGATGGTCCGTTGGAGTGCATTGATGCCTAGGATTATCGGGGACCAGCAGATGTCATATAAGTCTGCCTTCTTCTCATGGCTACGGCGACAACTAATTGTAGTAGAGGATTAGCCCTATAGTGGTAACAACTTCCACGGTGATCTAGATATGCTGCTCCCAGAGGGAGAATATTATGATGATGGAGATAAAACCAAACAATTTTAATTTTTGATTTTTTATTGTTTTTGAAATACATGCATTCATCACAATTTGATTTTGTAAATGTAGATGTGGGACCAAAGCATCCTGCCAGGATGTCCCCGATTTCCAGGAGCATTGCTAAGCAGTTTGATATCACTCCTTATCAGGAATGAAGCGATAATGAGGACGAGATCACGCGGAACCTCAAGGGATTGACCCACGGTATCCCAGAGTATGCCCGGGTGGGAGACATCACATGCCAATATCAAAGGCACATAGTGGGGGTATCAAACCGGATGCATCGACTGCTAACTCATGTAGTACAAGTAGTTATGTCCTACCATGAGCACCATGATGAGCAGTTCATAGGTCTAGCATTCCACATTTTTTAGGCCTGCGAGCAGATGTATTTGAACACACATATTATCTTTTGGGGTTTTGATGTATGACACACATTATCGACATATATCTATATATATAATATATATATATATATATATATATATATATATATATATATATATATTATATATGCTATATTTCCTTTACTTACTATGATACACATGTTTTGTTTTTGGTTTTCACATGTTTCTCAAATGTCTATCCAACACATAATTAGCTAATGCATCTGTCATTGTATTCATGTGTCTACGAATATGAAGATATGTAATGTAATCAAAATTTCTCTCCATACCTACATCAACTGACGATCAATTAAGTGATGTTGTACATTGTGTACTAGGGGCATTGGAACCAGATCTTTTCTTCATGACCTCTTATGAGTTGTGACCCAAGGATGAGGATAGTTCTTTTACTGTGTCAATCTCATTAAAAAATGGAATATGTCCATGAGGATAGTTCCTTGTCTTGTGTCAACCTCATTAAAAAATGAAACAAGGAGTACGAGGATAGTTCTTTTACTATGTCAACCTCGTTAACAAATGAAACAAGCTAATGAGGATAGTTCCTGGTCTTGTGTCAACCTCGTTAAAAAAATAAAACGAGGAATATGAGGATAGTTCCTTGTCTTTTGTCAACCTCGTTAAAAAATGAAACCAAAGATATGAGGATAGTTATTTTACTGTGTCAACCTCATTAAAAAATGAAACAAGTCCACGAGGATAGTTCCTTGTCTTGTATCAACCGCATTAAAAAATGAAACCAAGGAGTATGAGGATGGTTCTTTTACTGTGTCAACTTCGTTAGAAAATGTAACAACTCCCATGAGGATAGTTCCTGGTCTTGTGTCAACCTCATTAAAAAAAGAAACAAGGAGTATGAACATAATTCCTTGTCTTGTTTAAAGCTCGTTAAAAAACAAAACAAGGAATCTGGGTAGAGTTACTTGTCTTGTGTCAAGCTCATTAAACAATGAAACAAGGTCCGAAGTTCCAAGTCGAGTCTTTGATTAGATATCGTACAATCCTAGTCGAGTCTTTCACTTGATCTCATATATGAACCTTCATTCCATCCACCTAATAGCCATGAGTAGTCTACTTAGGTGAATGTAATGAAGCTTGGGGGGCATGAATCTAGTGGTAAAGTTAAGTTTCCCTATAGGTTATGTGAAGGGAATCACCCCATTCACCTTTGTCCCTATCTGGATGAAACCAAATACGTGTTGTATGACTTTCCTGCTTCACCACATCAACTTCCATCTAGTTATAGGAGACTCTCCCTTTCAACATACTGGGGGCATGTAAACCAATCTCAAGCATAGTTTTTTCATTTCAAACTTGTGTAAACATGAAACTGAATTCAAGCATTGTTTTTTGTTTCAAGCTTGTATAAACATGAAATTGAATCCAAGCATAGTTCCCTCTGGTTCAAGCTTGTGTAAAAATGAACCCATTTACATTTTAACCCTTGTGATTTCCATTCTATCAGCCTTTTCAGGCTTGGTTGTTTCATCCCATCACCACCATCTCTTTGGCCAATCATACACTTTCATTTGGTCGTTTTACCTTTTTTGAGGAACAGTTGCAATGAGTGGTCTTATTAGCCATCCTCTTCACATTAATCAACTTGTTTTGAGAAGTTCCAACATCATCGGAACCAGTTTCTATCTTCGACACCACTCGTTCCTCAAAATGGAGTCCTCTTTAATCTCTTTTCAGACTCTCTAAACATGAAAGGATTGTCGAGCACTTGTCATTTCCAGCTCATTAAAGGATTGGAAACGATATCTCTCTTGTATTACTTTACGCTTTTTCGGACTTGAGAGATTAATCTATGCAAAAGAAATTTTGGAATTTCCTTTTTTTCCCTTTTCAAACTCTCTAAACATGAAAAAGACCGAGTTATCTTTGTCATTAAACTCGTTAAAAACATCAAGTAGCGACAAACTTGTCCATCTAGACAAGACTGAGTTTCACCTTCTCTAGACTCATTAAAGCATCAAATAGTGATGGATTCACCCGAAGGGTGGAATATTATAACAATCATATGTTATCCTCCTTAAGCTTAATAAAAATAAAGAGGTATTGGTCAGCAATGACTCAGGAAAATTGGAAAATGGGGAAAACACTCTATGGTAGCAAGTCACTCTTGAACATGACACTTTCACCTCATCACCATGACTATGTGGGTTGGGTCATTCAACTTAATGGTTATGACACTGTTGGTCTATCATACCATCCATTACCTTGTTTTGGGTCAATGCTACCAATTCATCTTAGTGTCGACGACATGTTCAAGAGAATTCATTCAGTTCAAACTTCATCCTTTGCAATACCGTAAACCTTCATTTTCATGACCACTATTCCTGAACCTTTTGTCGTCAATCAATTTTTCATATCCAAAATCATTTACCTCGTTTGATGTTGTTCATGTGGGAAACATCAAGGCTCTCCTATGATGAGTCGCTTCCTGTCGACATCAGCACATTATCCAAGATGTTGACTTAGAAACACCCCTTCAATACATTGAGGCTTGCATAGATCAATGGTAGGTTTCTCACTTCCGACAATATGTTGACATCACTTTCCTTCGACCAAAAGACTGTCTATGGTGTTCGACATCAAATCATCTATTCACATCATGTGAAATGTATTGTAGTACCTTGAGGGTCATTATCATTATCAGTGATTCCTCTCGCATTTGTTAATGACTTACACCATTCGTTGGTAATCAAACAATGTCTTCCCATATTCGACTTCAGATCATCTATTTACATGGTTAGACTTGTACTTGAGTGAAAGATTGAACAGATTGAAGACCCCAGATCTAGTTTCATCCATTCACGCTGCGATATTTTCAGGAGTCCTAAATCAAATGTACAATGGCCTTACATTCATGGTCATCCATTCATGGATCTATATCTGTAGATGACTATATTTGTACATGTAATGAAAGTTTATAAGCTGAGCATGGGTATGCCTTCCCTCAGCAAGTTCATGAGAAAAAATCAAATTATCATGATATATGTATTGTAATTGATGCAGGTCACCTTCCGCTTCAAAACCTTCTCTCCACATGATAAAGCATTTCACTCGACATACAGATTTATGACTTCATGCTTTAGGGGGCAATTGTTATAGATACATTTGGGCACATCAACCCCAACCTACAAATCAGTACTATTAGGGCCCATCAAACCCTTATTCAGTTGTTACATGCCCTAAAGAAGTCAACCATCAGAATGCCTAGCTTCCTAAGAAGTTCCATGACTGAAATCATCCAAAAACTACCTCTAAGAAGATCAGTGCAAGCAAGCCTTCATCAGGGTGCACTGCAATGCAATCCATACACTAATATGGTGCTATGTAGTGCACCTAAGTCCTCTTTGGCCTATGTTGAGTGAATTTGAGCAAAATTGCATTGGGGTTTGGGAATATTCTTATGCATTGGATGCATCTAGAAGTTTCCCAAGTTTATCTACTCCTTTGATCTCGAACTTGGATGAGGGAGGGAGTTAAGGAACATCAATCCATTTATCCCTTCCTCCATGGAACTAAATCCTAAGTTTGGGATGGCATTCATTGTCACCATTCATATATTCATTAACATATAAAAATACTACTCATTTAGGTGATCAGTGGGTGGAAATCATTGAATTATAAGGATATGATGTTAGTATGAGACTTGAGTTGATTTCAAGTATTGTAATGATGTTAAAATGTCTTTCCTGTTATGAGGAGAGGATGGGATTGAACTAGAGGAGTGATGCTGAATCAAGCGAATTGGGTTGTAACTCTTCCTTTTACTAATAAAGTGTTCAAAGCTTTTTCCATGTGCTTGTGTTATTTGTTGATGCTTTCATATGTGTACTATGTACTTGATTCCATACTATGTTTAATCAATAGATCATTATCATATGCTTTGATCAATTTTTGTCTTCTGTCTGTGTGCAGGTACTCTTCAAGCAAATGAAGTATGGAGAGGAGCAACATAATTGGTCAAGGGAGATAAAGAGTAAGCGAAAGCTATAGGTAGTCTTCTTTACCTCTTATTTATTCTGTTGGTCATAGAAAAAGTAGAGAATGCTTTGCACTGTTTTTCTCGACTTAGCTACTAGTCTAGGGGTTTAAGCGTTTATCTGTAGACACTAAAACTTCCCAAAAAAATTAGGTTTTTACCTACTACAATACTCTTAAGCCTTCATTCATGTCTGCCATTCCTAAACCATATTTTAATCAACATCATTCTATCTCAAATATTGATACCCATTTTGTGTTGTTGATGAGGATACATCAAGGCCCTCCTGCGACGGGTTGCTCCCTATCGACATCATCTCACTATCCATGAAGTTGACTTAGAAAATATCATTGGTATGTTGGAGCTTGCATACATCAATGAAAATTTCCCTTTCTTTCATTGAGAGGTTGACATCATTAGCCTTCGACTGAAATATATTGTGTGGTGTTCAACTTCAGCTCATTCATTCAAACCACATAGATTATGATATAGTACCTTGAGATCCATGAACATCATCAATGGTTTCTCTTGCATCTGTTAACATTAGGGAATTTTTGAGGTCTAAAATGGGCGTCCTAAGAAAAATGTCTGACCAAAATAAACTTTATAAGAACCAATACGATTCAAGATGATGATGTCAACCATGGGGGATGATTCAACATTTTTGGAGTAAAAAAGTAAAAATATTAAAAAATAATAAAATAGTAAAACTAATTTTCAACTCATATTTTTAACTTATCTCCCTAAGGGTTTACTCAAACTTTGAGTGGGATTACTCGTTGGATACAAATTTTAATTCCTCATCCAAAGAGTACCCATGTTTCATAGTTTCGATGGACCCTGCTACACAAAAAATGAGAAATACATGAAAGAACATGATTGCAATCACACTTTTCATGTATTTCTCATTTTTCATGTAGCAAGGTCCATCGAAATTATGCAACATGGGTAGTCCTTGGATGAGGGATGAAATTATGTATCGAACGAGTGTTTCCACTCGAAATTTGAGTAGACCCATAGGGAGATAAGTGTATACGAGTGAACATATATATATATAAATAAATATATATATATTTTCGTGTAAAATTTTATGATGTAATCTAATCTTATTTTATTATTTCCACTATTATTTTATAATTTCCTTAGGAGGCCCATTTTATACCTCAAAACTCCTCTAATGTGACTTACATCATTGGTTGTTAATCATATGGTACCTACCATGTTCAAATTCAACTCATTTATTCACATGGTTAGACTTGTACATTAAGAAGTCACGTGAACGAGATAGAAGACTCTAGATCAATTTCTATCCATTTAGGCTACGATTTCAAGATTCATACAAGATTACAAAGTATGATGGCTATGATCATCTAGATAGTCATCCAAGCATGGGTCCTCCACACTCTCTCATTAGTATACAAGACTTATTTGATCATTGTACATGTAATATTGGTTTATATTCTGAGCATGGGAATGCCTCTCTCAACAATGATATCATGATGATAATATGTACTGTAACAGAAGATGACCTTGACCAATTGTTTCTTGATCTGGACTGCTCACAAGGAAAACCACTTCAGTCCTCATCCATTGCTTTTGACTTTGTACTTTAGGGGGAAATATGTTACAGGGAATTTTGTCACATCTGCTCAATAGGTGTGGAAACAGATCAATTAACATCCTTGAACATTTTTTCATAATCCCTTTGTAAAACCCTAAGCATCATCTCTCCAAAAAGTTTGAATTCATGGGTCTATCTGTTGGCATTATGACAATGGTTTGGTGCTATGACACAAGTGTTGTCCTTGATGGCAACTCACTCAGATGACAGAGCACAGTTCAGGCTCTCAAAATGAAAGAAAAAGAGATATATGCAGGTTCCCCTTGACCAAGCCGCATATACACGTGGGTTCGCCAACCAAAAGGCATGTATGCATATACATGCACTTTCACGCAAGGAGAGGCACGTACATGTTAGAGAACGTGGTTTTGGTCCATGGTATTGGTCCAAGGTATCTTTTCCGACGTGTTGACCCCAGGTATTTGGTCTAAGGTGTTGGTTCTAAGTGGTTTTGGACCATGGTATTGAGTAAGGCATAAGACTATAAAACAAGGAGGATATCATTAGGCAAATACACTCAAGTATTGAATATCTAATGAAGAGGAAGATCTAGAATATTGGTCATTGGGTTATGGTGCATAGCTGAATCTGAATCGAGGAACCTGAACACTTGAAGAAGGATAAGTTCTATTGATGGGTCAAGATCTTAAGGCTTGAAGAGAAGTATCTTTGTGTGCTTTCGATCTTTTATAATTGACGCATGTCGTAATCTGTAAATCTAATGATCTAGGTATAACTGATGTCTGAATAGTTGTAAAGGTTAAATGATGTTTTATAGTTCTATAAGCAGGTTTAGTATAGCAAAGTTGTGTATACACACTGGTTTGGCATTTCAAAACAGTGTATAAGCACCCTCTACATTGAGCTTTTAGTATGGTCCAGTTTTGACCATTTATGAGCAGTTTTCAGTGGAGAACTTCTGGGAGATGATGTAATCAGTTGACCTTGTTCCTTTAGGCAGTGAAGCAACACTTTTAGGGACTTAAGAGCCCTCAGTTTATGGACATTTGTGATTGGGGTTGAAGTGCCCAAAAATGTCTATAACAGTTGCCCCCTAAAGCATGACGTCGTTAATCTTTTTTGATGTCGGGTGAAATGCTTTACTATGAGAATCCAAAGTTTTTCCGAGCTGGGAGGCGACCTGTAATAAGATACAATACAATACATTATTTTGACAACATTTTTTCATGATCTATCTAAGGTGGGCATTCCCATGCTCAGCTTTATAAATTCATTTTTCATGTACATAGGACAGACGATCATCTGTGACTGACTGATGATATGGACACATCATCCTTTGATTTGGATGATCATCTGTTCAACAATGATGTACACAGGATGTTTTTCTATTCCTGAATATATCGCAGCCCGGATGGATGAAACTAGATCTGGGGTCTTCAAAAACTCGTTCAATCTTCACTTGAAGTACAAGTCGATCCATGTGAAAAATGTTCTGGAGTCGAACGTGGAAAGACATCGCCTGATTACCAACCAATGACGTAAGCTGTTAACAGGCGTGAGAGGAATCACTAATAATGACAATGACCCTCAAGGTACTACAATACAATTCACGTGGTGCGAAAAGGGACTTGGCATCGAACACCACGTAAAATTTCTCGGTCGAAGGCCATTGATGTAAACCTATCACCGAAAGTGAGAAACTTGCCATTGAGGCATGCAAGCTTCAAAGTGCTGAAAGGGTTGTTCCTAAGTCAATTGCTTGGATAATGAGTTGATGTTGACAAGAAGCAACTCGTCGCGGGAGGGCCTTAATGAATCCCACATCAATGACATGGAACGAAGCAAATGATTTTGGAGGTGAAAACAAACTAATGATACAGGGTTCAGGGTGGCAGTCATGAAGGAATGAAGCATGAATGTATTGCAGTGGGTGAGACACAGGTGAATTGTCTGAATGACTTCTCTTGAACATGTTGGCGACACTGACGATGGATTGGTAGCGTTAACCCCAAAGATGGATGGTCTAATGGACCAATGGTGATGACCAGTGAACGGAACAACCCAACCCGACATGGATGCGGAAGGAAAGTTTCATGTTCAAGAGCGACTTGCTACCAATAAAGTTTCTTCAAGTTTTCTTCCCAATTTTCCCCAGTCATTGTTGACCAGTACCTCTTTATTTTTGTCAAGCTTGAGGCGGATAACATATGCTTGTTCTATGATCTGCCCTTCAGGCGAACTTGTCGCTATATTTTAGCGAGTCTAGCGACAGTGAAACTCGTTCTCGTCCATTTGGATGAGTTTGTCGCTATTAGGTTTTAACGAGTTTAACGACAAAGATAACTCGGTCTCTTTCAATTTTAGAGAGTCTAAAAGAAACGAAGATTCTTTTTCGTTGTATAATCCCTTAAGTCCGAAAAAGCGTAAAATAATACAAAAGGGATGAATTTTCGATAGTTTTAACGAGCCGAACAAGGCAAGCGCTCGATCTTTTTGTGTAATAATCCCTCCGGTCCAAAAAGATTAAATTCTAGAGTAGGGATAGCACTTCCGGAGAGGCCAATCGCTCGGTAATCTTTTCATATTTTACAAGTCAGGTGAAAAGAGCTTAAAGAAGACTCGTTTTCGAGGAATGAGTGATAGTTTTGGGTAGCAGCTGATTCTAGGTAAGATTTGGAATTTTCCAATCACGACAGTGTTACAAGGATGGCTAGCAGAATCACTCTTCACAGATGTTCCTCGAAGGGGTAAACAATCATATGGGGGTGAATGATTGGCTAAAAACAGAGTGGAGGTGATGGCGAGAACACAACCAAGGCTCAAAAGCTAGCGATAAGGAATTCACAATGGTCATTTACTGGATCATTTTTTAATGAGCTTAAATGTTGGGGGAAACACTTGCTCATGACTTATGTTTATTTTTTAACGAGCTTGAACTATGTGCTAAAACTTCTCGTGGAGAGTTTATTTTTTAACGAGCTTGAACTCTGTGACAATATTGATCACAATGAGCTTGCATGCCCCCAACATAATAATGCAAATCAAGGTGCATGCCCGCCAAGCTTCATTGCATTCAACTTGGTGGTTCGAATGAAGGTTTACCTTCGAGATCTTTGAAGGACTTGATTTGGAAAGGGAGTTGTTTCATTTTTTAATGAGGTTGACACAGTAAAAGAACTATCCTCATAATCCACCATATTTACAGTATTTGAAGGATGATTAAGGTCACTGGAATAATCTTCTTGGTAATTCGGAAGATGGGAATGATGGTGGTGATTTTCCCTTGGTGCCTCTTCTATCGTTACCTGAATGATTCCTTTGTCTATAGAATCTACATGCGACCAAGATTCTGAATAGGTGCCATATTCTTTAGACCTAGCTATCCAAACACTCGTTGAGTGTTGGTTTGCCCCCTAGGATAAGAAAATTGATTGCTACAATATTTCCATTAGGGCGACGATCCATGCTGACAAAATGTTTAGGAATCCTCTGAATCTAGAAGATACCATATTGTAGGTCCCCACCATGGCCACTTCCGCCAGATTGTTTGGAGGTGGTAGGGAAAAAGTCCCCATCAATGTAGGGTCTTTTAGTAGACCTACTCCGATATTTTGAAGCGAATGAGGGCTTCCGTGGATCATCGGAATGCTTCCTGTAAGTTGCGAACTATTGGGTAGAAAAGTTTGTTGGTCGATGATTGTAATTCCTCCTTGGGAAGGAAATGAAATTTTCCTAAAGTAGGTCAACGCAACGGCTGCCATGGCATATATCTAGGGTCTTCCCAGTAGGATGTTGTAATCGAGGTTTCCGTCGATAACTTCAACATCAATTTCTACTGTTTGGCCCCCCAGTTCGACTTGCAAATTACTTAATATCCCATACAGGGTATATGTTCGTCCATCAAATGCTTTTAATGTTGTCAACGATCGTGACAAGGATGGAGACCCTAGAGTTTTCCAGCAACTCATCGACATGATAAATGTGGATGCCCCCTCATCAATAATTGTTTTATGAACAGTTTTGTTGAGGGCTTTCACTTGAATGAGGAAAGCTAGTTGAGCTGGTAACTGAGGGTCATATCCTTTGTGATTAAAGGATACAAGATTCGAATCTGTTGGGTCAATCCCACCTATTTCTGATAATAAATCCTGCTTTTGGGAGGGGCAATTTTGTAGTACCTCAAGAGTCGACATCGTGGAGGGCGATTGGGCTAAATCCTCCACTATATTATAGTGTTGTGTTGCTCTGGCACGAGGATTAAACATCAATTTGTGTACTACTCCCTTTGGCGGTTTTATCGTTAATTCAGGAATGATGGGTGGCACAACTTCGGTCGAAGTTGTTGTTGAACTACTGGGTTGATCATTATCCTTGTTGTTCAACATCTGTAGATTCCCGTAATCTTTACTCCTTGTCAATATCAGAGCATCATTCAGTTGCTTTGAAATCGACAACATTAGCACTTGGGACGGGGAAGCATTTTCACTAGAAACCAGATTTGTTCCTGGGTTCGGAAACGGATCAATCAATACATCCGAGGTTTTTGAATTCTTGAAGAATTTTCTAAGCTTAGCTTTATATAGACAATCTCTTGTCCGATGATCCTCATCGCATATCTGACACCCTGAAGGAGGTTTCCTTTGCCCAGAAAGTTTTGCAGAAGATTTTTTAGGAGATGAGTCATCCTGGTTCTTCTTCTTCCCTTGTTTTTTCTTCTTGCCTCCCGGTTGCTTGGGTTCTTTGCCTTTGTCTGTCGACACACATTTACTTCCGAGGCTAGAAGTTCTTCATTTGCATTTTGACTCGAAACTGTGTGGGCCTTTTTCGATGTGGCCTTCGTGGTTTTAGTGCTCGTTGTACCTATCAAACCATCGCCGGCATGAGAGTCTTTGTTTGATTTAGGAGGCGGAGGAATGGAGAATTCTGGTCTAGGAGCGTCGGGGACTTTATCATAGAGCGTCCCAGATTGAATATAGATCAAGTCTAGATATTGTGCACGAGAAATAACTTGCTCTTCAGTGATGACTCCTCCCTTTCCCACATCTTCTGTAATAGCGGGTAACAACGACTTAATAAACCATTCAACCAATAGCTGATCAAGAACATATGTTTTTGCCATTCTACGATGACGTCGCCACTCATGAATATGATCGGATATGTGAGTGGCTGTCATTTGTTTGAAATTGGTAAGCAGCTCAATTCCTATTTCGTACCTGATAGGTAACTGAAAATGGGTTAAAAATGTTGTGGCTAGGGTACTAAAGTTATCAAATGAAGCTCTAGGCAGTTCGATATACCACTTTGCTGCTGGACCAGTTAACGTGCGCTAAAAGAGGCGAAGCCGAATCGAATTATCATTGAGAGTGTTTGATGAACACCATAGATGAAAGGTCATCACATGATTCAATGGGTCTTCGCCTAGATTTCCATTAAATTTAGGAATATTCGACGGAATTTTATGCGGAATCGTCGGCCACCAAGGGGCGTAGGCAATTGGATCATTCGTTAGTCGACTCAGATCTGGTAACTCTAAAGTTGCCACGAAAGGCAACTATTGATTCAGGCTTGTTTGAGCATACCCAGGATAAGACAGAATCATTTGAGCAGTTGGTCTTTGCATACCAGCATAATGCATTTGATGTTGGTAACTTTCGTAAGGTTGATGGGCATAACCATTATGATATGGTTGATATTACTGCCCATTACTTGCAAAGACTTGTTGCTCATATCCTTGGTAAGCCTGCTGGAATTGCGGTTATTGGTATTGCACCAGCCATGGTTGTGAAGCCATGGACTATTGTCCAGTACTGATTGTTTGACCAAGATGGGGATTGGTGTTCCCCGTTTGAACATGTGCCATTCCACTAGTTGGTGACTGTGGTTGTGTCGGAGGTACAAGAGATTGTTGCATTGCAACCTGCGAAACTTGGGGTTGGCATACAACTGGTGATGCTTGTACTTGCGATACTGCCACAATAGCCAGCGTAGTGGGGATGTTTGTCATAGGTGAACTTTGTTGTATTGAGCATACAACTCTTGGTTGTTGAGACAGGATTGCTACCCAACTGCTAGTTGTGATTCCAACATAACCCAAATTTTGTTTCGAACTCACGCATGGTTGTCCTTCCGAGGAAGACAATGAAAGGGTATACAGCCCTCCATACAATGGTAATCCAATATTCAAAGGAATAACTTGCCTTTGGGGACCAATTTGCCCAAATTGACCTTGTGACGGATCAATTTGTCGAGACTCAACGTAAGAGATTCTAGATATAATTCCGGACGAACAAATGGGAACAATCCATACTGTCGAAATAGTCCCTGGATGGACTCCATCTAGCGAATGAAAGTTGGTTGGGGTAGATGGCACGCCGGTGAACATTGTCAGAATAGCAGAAGGAGATTCCACTGTTGCTGTGTCGGGTGACACAATGCTTGATGTTGACGGTTGTTCAGACATATTAAGCCTATCCAAAAGATTCCTCAGCGATTCTTCAGGAACTTCCGAGGGGAGGTGAATATTTTCGAATGAAGAAGGATACAGGGCGATCCCAGCTCCAAGTTGCGTTGGAGTGTTAGACGGAGGATATTCCTCAATCTCTTCTATGGCAATCAATCCAGGAGGAAGAGGCAGATCGTCAGGTCCGTAAAATATTTATGGTGCCGAAGAAGATGTAAATTCTGCAGCAGCAGACAGTTGGGGAGTAACACCTTCTGAATCGGCTGTAGATGGAGCTGGTTCAGGAATAGAAGTGTTAAATGTCACACTAGGATTAGTTGTAATGTCCTTTTGCTATTGCAGAATTTCTTCTGTAGAGGCAGGGGTACCAGAAATGTTCGGAGTAACCGGAGTCTCTGAGGATGTTGGAGTGCTTGCTCCAACCAACCTAGGGGACTTTGATCCGGTTAAACGAGTGTGCTTCGTCTGGAATGGTTTCGCTTATGGAGTCAATGATGGTTGACTCGTAAGTCTCCACGAACGACGGGGTTTTGATTGACTTTCTTCCACGATTGCAGATTACTTGATCAACTCAAAATAAAAAGGGAGAAAAAAATGTTTTTTCGAATTAAATGAATTTTAGACGCTTTAACACAACTTGTTTTTTCAATTTTAAAGAGTCGAGAAAAAAACAAAAGATGACTCTAGTCGCCTTCGATTTTTATTGAGCTTGAAGTGACAAGCGCTCAGAGGACCTTTTCCTTTAAGGAGTCTGAAATGGAGAAAAATAGACTTCTCTGGAGATTTAGACAGAGAGGATTACCAAACCAATCGTAAAACTGCAGAATACTTTTTACGGTACAGCAATCAATCTTCCCAAATGTTGTGTTCGGTGCATTACAATCGATAGGGCGGCAGACACGGCTTCCTAAGGATAAAGGATGAATCCTATTGTGGTCTCCCAATATATACGCGACGGTACGTGGGAGCACAAGTCCGTACTGGCACTTGCCGTCTCAAAGTGGGGGAATCACCCAACCAACACTGAAAGCAACAGTTACCAGGTTTTACGACGCCGGAATACGTCTCTAGCCTAGACCTCTAGATGTTGTGCGTTAAGTTCCAAAGCGTTGTTAGATTCATTGGAT
>APFE031010304.1:7023-33525 GCA_000404065.3 Pinus taeda
AGCTAGTTCTGTACTCAATGATTCTTTAAAAATATCCATTTATGATTGAGTACTATAACTTTCATCACATATAATATAAGAATGTAAATCTAATGTTTTTACACATTTTCATGATCGTATATCATATGAATGTATATAGATGATGGGGTTTGTGCAAGAGAGAGGGGGATATTATTATGTTTCGTTGTATGAAGATTGTACTCTGTGAAGTACAAAGTATGTGTCTTTGTAGAGGACAAGGTATTTGTGAGAGAAAATAATGATTAAAATTATTATTTTTCGTTGTGCGGGGTTTTTACTGTGTGTTTACAGAGGGGAACAGGTGGTGCATAATGAAATTTTCTAATTTTGTCCCTTTTCAATGGTTTACAAATACTTATTTACAATTGACTATTATAACTTCTATGACTTACAATATAAGCTTTAATATGGGTTTCGCACAAGGAAAAACTTTGTATAATAAAACATGTTTCTATTTTTAGTAGGACTTATTTAAATATTTATTTGTTTTAAGCAAACATATTGTATATATTTTAAAACAAATTACTTATGAAAATTGGTTTACACTTAAGCATTTCAAAATGAAATATGGAGTTTTTTCATAGTTTTTCGAATTACGTGAGTGCTTTGACAATGTGTTATTACTTTGAACGTTGGTCAATGACCATGATATCATCATCTCTGTCATTGACATCCTCTTCATTGATCAAATTTTTCATTTTGTCTTTTATAATGTTAATAGCTGAGAAGATGGAGATATGATACTAGCATTAGTGATAGGTGCATCATTTCTATTTCATTGTCACTGCATCATATGCCCATATTCTCTGCACAAAACCTTATATGATGAATCAGTTTCACAACTACTCCCCACTACTTTGTAAAACCAAATCAAATTTGATTTACGAATAACTTGAAACACTCATTTCTTGTAGTAACATAAAGCAAACCAAAATTTATAGAATATTGTAGAGTATTATAGAAAAAAGATTGATGAACCAAAAAATCACACCATTGGCAAAAACGAATAGGAAAATCAATATAAAATCTTTCAATATTGTACAATTTCTATATCCCTGCACTGTTGTTATCATCCAAGCTCAGAATTACAGATAACCGTTTATATAAGGCAACATAAACTCAAAAAACACTCCAAGCTCTTAAACAAAAATTGTAAATAGAAAACGATATATGCCCCATTGTTTTATGTATCACTGCAAATAGTGTTTTTCCCCTTACTATATTAGCTATTTCAAATATTTTCATTCTTGTTTCCCTAGAAATCACCACTTTGCACTATTTTGCTTCTGAAACACGTTACAAAGATAAAACTGCCATCTAGATTTTTCATTGTCTCGATGTCTGTCATCTGATTAATATAAAATAGAGCCATAGATAATTACAAGTCATATCAACATTCAATTCACCGAGTACACATATGTTCACGCATTTAGAAAACCACATAAGCAAGAAAACATCAAATATAGAAACATGATTTTCGTACACTTTAGACATAAAACAAATGCATATATGTGAAAACGGAGAATTTCTTGTGGGAATAGACAATGTGTGGAACATATGATAGGGATGGATGTATGGAAGTAGAAATGCAGGAGTACATACTATACTTATTATCTTAGTAGACTTTGCACAAACAATTCACATAACATCCACACATGCACAACAACCTCTACACATCTTCGTCCACACAACTACTTTTGCACTCAATAACGCCCTTAATTGACATTCAAATATCCACATATTATATTTTCGAACAACTATATTTGAAACTGATATTAATTAATGATTACCTAAATAAAAATTAAAAAACAAGATTTGTATATTTGTTACCTTAGTAAAATTTGAACAAAAATTTAGCATCACATCCACACATGCACACTAACCTCTACACATGATGTCTTTCACATATCATCTATTCTCTTTTCTTTAATTCTATTAAATTTATTACACAATTTAATTGAAAAAGAAAATATGTGCAAAAATAATAATTTGATGTTCATAACACAACAAGGCTTATGGATATTTTGTCAAGAAAATAATTTTTGTCTATAAACAAATACAATGTACCTATTACTCAATTAAAACTATAAGCTTTGTTCCCAAAATATGATGTATTCATTTTCTTCTTAACCCCAAATCCCTAATGTGTGAAGTGATACAAATAGAGGATAAGAGATTCAAACTTGGAAGTGATGATCGTTTATCACTTATGGTACCTACATAGGGAACTCCCTGAAATATATTGTTTACGATGCTACAGGATTTGGATGGGGAAAGCGACTAAGCGTGCAAACAGAAAATACTCCCCACTTCGTAGGGCTTGATTTCTAGACATCAATGCATTTGGATCATAACACATTGACAAACAATATAAGTTCTTATTCATTGTAGATATTCCTTTAACTCTTCCTCTAATTAATAGCATGGCATTATCTATTGTTGGTGTGATTTTTGCGATACTCAGTTCTTTTGTTGGGTTCGTTCTATTTGTTGTAGTTTTATAATTGTAGCAGATTCATATGACTTGTTATTTTTGGTAGATGATTATTGCATTGTGTTGAGGATAATGTAATGTGATGATATGTGTTGATAATATTTTGTCAATTACAAGGTTATGTGCTAATATGTGTTGATCATATTTTGTCAATAATAATGTTATGTGTTGAGGATATGATATTACAATTAAGAACAAGTGCATCATTCCTAGTTCATTAGCACTGTATCATATGCCCATATTCTCAGCACAAAACATTGTGATCGAGTAAGGGCTCTTGATAATTGTAGGGATTCTCTTCGGAGCATTTTGGTGCATTTGGACCATACCAAACTGAAAAACAATATAAGATTTCATTCATTCTAGATATTGCTTTAGCTCTCGTCTGAATTATTAACATTACATTATCTATTGCTCGTGCAATTGCAAGAATTTCCATTTTTGGTAGACGATTTTTGCACTTGCTTTATTGACACACAAAACAGATTAGGAATTCACTCATAAAAAAAACATAACATTTATTAAATTATTTTCTATCCAAACTTGGGTTTGCAAAGAATTACAAAGCTATTTATTCTTGAGGAAGAAAACTCTTGAATTCCTTAAAGAGAAACCTCCTTCTTGGATATTTGGAGGAATTTGAGAGAAATCCTCTCAATTCTAGGAATCTATCCTAACTACTTAATCTCTAACAAATTCTAGAAGTCTCCATAAAATCTAGAAATTTCTAAAATTTTCCAAACTAAATAAAAACATAAATACAAATAAGAGATGTTCCTACATCGTTTATCATTAATACTTGAACATTGAGATCGATACACTTATGTCTGAAAAGTATGTGAAATATTTTTATTTTAGTTCGAAAAAGGGATAACTTACACATGGCATTTCTCAAATTTATAGCAATCGATTCGAAAATAGTGAAATCCATTTTATTTCAATTCAATTATGATTATTATAGCAATTGTGGTACTTGTTTTGTATTATGTGATATTTCTTATCGTTAGCTTCACTCACTTTCTGTCGTTAATATTGCATTAAAGGTGTTGCGAAGGTTAAAAATAAAGACTAGATAATAATGTATCTAGATAACGATGAGGATGATTAAACTATAATTAGGAAATAATGTCAACTTCTTTATTTCAATTCAATTGTCATTATTATTATTATTATTATGGAGATTATGGCAATTTATTCATTTTCAAATATGGATTGCATTGAATTACTTACTGTCATTTCTCCTGGATGTATAACATTGATACAATGTATCTAGATAACAACGAGGATGATTAAACTATCATTAGAAACAACATCATCTACTTTCTTTCAATTAAATTTTCATGTCTTTGTGGCAAGAATAAAGACAAGTTTGTCTTCTTGAAGAGAAAAATTCGTGGTCGGTTGAACGTTGGCGGTGGCATGCAACACAAGTCATTGTGTAGAGATACTTTTACAAATTTCTAGATCGTATATCATATGAATGTTTATGGAGGATGGGTATGTGTTGGAGAATGTGGAATATTATCATTTTTCGTTGTGCAAAGCTTTTACTGTGTGGATTACGAATTTTGTGAGGGAGAGTAGTTGCATAGAGATTTTGATTTTAGAGCTATGTAGCTTTACAGACTGATTAATATTGTTAATTGCAATGTTTTGATTTTTCTAGGCTATGTAGTCTTGATCTGCATTTTCATATCATCATCAGGTAATGTTTGTTTATCTCTTTCTAGTTTGGTCTGGCTAAAAGTTAATAGGTCAAGCTTATATAGTGGTGGTTGTGCAGAGGAAGCATGAATTTTCTCGAAGGAAGCACATGTGGAGGAAGTTGTGTAGATATTGGTGTTAATAAATTAATTTAGTATTGTTATAAGCATTAGTGCTAGAATTGAATCTTTGCAGAGGATGATGAATATTATCATGTTTTGTTGTGCAAATATTTTACTATGTTGAGCTTTTATGGCAAAGACAAAATTAGGACAGGGTGTTTTCAGGAGAAGTATGATTATGTATCATATGAAGGTAGTTCTCTAACAGTTTGTTATTTCTGGAAATGGGAAATTCCATTATGCATATCTTTTACTGTGTTGAGCTTCATATGGGAAACTTTATTCGGTAGGGACAAAATTAGGATATTGTTTTTCTAGGAGAACGAGAAGTGCATATAGTAATTAATGTTAATTTGTTATTATTATTATTATTATTATTATTATTATTTATGTAGAGTTTTGATTGTGTGTAACATGGGATATGTATGTCGCTTTATAGCAATAAAGACAAATTTGATGCATGGAAATTAATTATTATTTTCGAGTTCAGTCACAACTCAAAAATTCGAAGAAAGATTAGCATTGTTCACTGTTGGACTGTAAAAGTTATTCTAAAGTGATTTGCTTTATTAATGTAGGAAAAAAAAACTATCTGTGTAAATTAGTGCATATTTCCAATATCAGAAGCAACATCAACTTCATTAACTTTTGGCATGAGCTGAGAAGGGGGATAGCGTTGGTCCACTCAAGATTTCTATTTTCTTTGTGTAGAATGATGTTATGTGGAAGTTCGTTGTATGGGGGAACTTCCACATGAGAACCTTGGCGCAAAGAACTTCTGCATACCATTTTTAATATAAACTTGTGCATAACTCAAAACTCTTCTTTTTTGAACCTAAAACTACCATTAATTAATGATGTTTCATTAATTTATGCCTCTTTGCGATGACGAATTTTGCAGTTGCTATATATGTCACTCTATATTGGCCAAAGCTACAAATAAGTTTAACTTAACCACAAAACCAATAATTAGCTTTATTACACTTATATTAAATAGTTAGGTCTAACTATTGGCAATATAGGAAATAATTTGTTATTATTATTATTATCATTCTTTTCATGGAGCTTTGACTATGCAAAAGATGAGATATGTATGTCGATTTATAACAATACAGATAAATGTCATGTATGTAAATTAATTGTTATTTTCAAATTCCGTGAAAAATCAAAAATTCGAAGAAAAATGGGCATTGTTCACTCTTGGGTTGTAGAAGCTATTCTAAACTGATTTGCTTTATTAATGAGGGAAGAAAAAAAAACTAGTAGTTCTGTAAATTAGTACATATTTTCAATATCATAAGTGACTTCAGATTCATTAACTTCTGGTTCAAGTTAAGAAGGGGGAGAACGTTTATCTATGGTCATGATATCATCATCCTTATCATTGGTTTCCTCTTTAGCATTGACATTCTCTACTTAGGCAAAATTATGAAGACGAATACTCAATGTTTTGGTTGCCAATTGCAGTCACTCCATCTTCAATTACAATGATGCCATTTTGATATTTGGAAGGTAAAAATGGACCAGTGCTTCATATTTAATCATTTCAATATTCTTTAATACCAAATCAATGAGAAATTTCAGAGAATCCATTGTTGTAACTAAAAAAATAGTGAGCTCTTGTTGTACAACTCCAAAATTGTGTTCCATAGACTTCAATCTATGTTACAGTTGCCAATAAACTTGGCAAATTATAGGTTTAATAATTGATTCTAGTTTTTTGAGTCATTCTAGCAATGTAAATGTAGCATCAAGATAAATTTTCTTAATTTTTAGTCTCTGTCTCTTCCATTAATACCGGTTTTGAGTTCGCACAATGTATGTGTTAATTGTCCCAGGATGTGCAGAGAATGGCGTATGATCGAGAAAAAAGAGGTGCATAAGGAAATTTATGTCATTGCATTTTCTTATTACATTTATACAAATTTTCTTAAGTTAAGGCTTTTTCAATTTACGTTTTATGCGATTAAAGATTTGGACATATTTCATTTTGTGGAGATTTTTTAGTAAATCAATTTGGAAATGTTTAGAATTAAGAATATCACTAATAATATATAATAATAATAATAATTCCAAAGAACTGTGTGGAAAGAAACAACTTACAATAACATTCATACAATTATTCTTAAGGTAAAGATTTTCAGTTTGAGTTTATACGATTAAAGTTTTAGAGAAATTTCATTTTGTAGAGTTCTTTCAATAAATTATTTAGCAATGTTTAGAATTAAGATACTACCAATAATATAATAATAATAATAATGGAAAAGAATTGTGTAGAAAGAAAAAACTTATGATTTAAATTGGCATATGCATGAATCTATGAATTAAGTCCAGGCTTTCGTTTTGAAATACAACAAAAAAACTTGAAGTGTAGACATGAACAAAAACAAAAGTATTTTTGTAATTTTTTTTAGTGCAAATGTGTATGAATTATGTGCAAGGTCTGTGATTGTGCAGATTTAAAGATTGGAAGTTTCTTTCCTAGAATGGATTTCCATTGTGGTTTTGCAGATATGCTAATTTACATAACGATTTCCATAAACAAAGCTTTTACTGTGCAAAGAGCATAACCTTAAAACATTTGATTTCATGAATCTTATTTGCGTAGTCATTCAATGCGATGGATCATTGGTCAAATTTTTCATTTTTCTAGTGGATCATTGAGAAAATTGTTCATTTATTCAATTTTAATGTCATGTGTTGAGGATATGGTCATAAGAAATAAGCTGCTCAAAGTGTTCATTTTTTCATCTAACAAGATTTTTGGTACGTTGGCAGTGTATCATTTACTGATATTGTCACCAAAAAATATTATGAGTGAAATTATTAATAAGATTTCATTTCGTAAAACTTACTTACATTCAATCAGTATGATGGATTATTGATGGAATTTTTTATTTTTTCAATTATAACATTATGTGTTAGGAAGATGGCGATATGATACTAGCATTAATGACAGGTGCATCATTTCTGGTTCGTTGACACTTCATCATATGCCCATATTCTCAGCACAAAACATTGTGATCGAGTAATGGTTCCTGATAATTGTAGGGCTTGTCTTCATAGCGTTTTGGTGCATTTGGAATATAGTAGATTGAAAAACAATATAAGATTTTTTTCATTCAGATATTGTTTTAACTCTCCTTTGAATTATTGACATGGCATTATCTATTGCTAGTGCAATTGTTGTGGTACTTGGTTCTTTTGCTGGGTTCATTCTATTTTATTCCATTTTCGGTAGATGATTGTTGCACTCACTTTATCATTAGTACTTGTAGATTGAGATCGACACACTTATGTGTGAAATGTACGTGAAATACTTTTAGTTATGTTCAAAAAGGATATCCTACATGTGATATTTCTCAAATTTATAGCAATCGATTCAAGAATGGTGTTGGCTATTTTATTTCAATTCAATTTTCATTATTATAGAAACTATGATAATTGTTTATTATTTCATGATATTTCCTATAGTCAGTTTCTTTCATTGTCCATCATCAATATTGCATTAAAGGTGGGTCGACGGTTAAAAATCAAGGCTAGATAATAGTATATCTAGATAACAATGAGACTGATTAAACCATGATAAGAAATATTATTGGATACTTTATTTCAATTCAATTGTCATTATTATTATTATTATTATTATTATTATTATACAAATTATGGTAATTCATTCATATCTGGATACAAACTGTGTTAAATTCCTTACAGCCACTCCCTCTAGTTGTACGTTGTTAATATTGCATTGATAACATTGTATCTAGATAAAGATGAGGACGATTAAACCGACTTATTTTTTT
This sequence comes from Pinus taeda, assembly GCA_000404065.3. NCBI lineage: Eukaryota > Viridiplantae > Streptophyta > Pinopsida > Pinales > Pinaceae > Pinus > Pinus taeda. The sequence continues at coordinate 15,168 of APFE031010304.1, forward strand.
CAATTCAATTGTCATCTCTCTATGAGGAGTAGAAAGACAAGTTTCTCTTCTCGAGGAGAAAAAGTTGTGGTTGGTTGAACGTTGGTTATTTTCCAGATTAATGATATATTGCAAGAGACATTTTTTTATTTTCAATTGAGACTCGAATGCATCTCCAATCTATGTTTGTGTTTTATAAGATATTTAGATATGTTATTCAGGAAAAATTGAAAGAAGAAGTAGTGTTCGTCTATGCTTTTCTGTTGTACGCAAACCCTCTATTTTTGATAGATCTAGAGCCCTATGCAATTTATTTTCTGGGTATGTACTATAAGGTTGCTCTGCTAGTAGTGGCGACCGTTCACAATGTTGTTTAGCCCTATATTTCTCATTTCTGTGTATAATGACCACGTGTAACTATTTTTTTCGTGAGGCATAAACATATGAATTTAAATAAATATGAAATCACGTGATACATTATACCAAATGAGTGATGTTAAGTGGGTTCCATTTAAAAATCAATATTATGCAGAAGAAAATTGTGCGGGAGAATTGGGGGAAGAGGAAAATAAATTCAGATCATTAGAGAAATTTTAAGGTATAAAATGGGCCTGTTAAGGAATATTATAAAATAATGATGGAAATAATAAAATAAGATTAGACTACATCATCAAATTTTAGAGGGAAAAAGAAAAAACTAATTTTACAAGTTGTATTTTCAACTTTTATCCCTACAATTTTACTCAAATTTTGATTAGGAGCACTTGTTGGATGCAAAATTTAATTCATCATCCAAGGAGTATCAATGTTGCATACTTTCGATGACCCCTGTTGCACAGAAAATGAGAAATACATGAAAAAACATGTTTGCAATAATGTTTTTCATGTATTTCTTATTTTACATGTAGAAGGGTCCAAAGTATGAAACATGGGTTCTCATTGGATGAGGAATTAAATTATGCATCCAATAAGTACTCATGCTTGAAATTTGAGTAAAATTGTACAAATATAAGTTGAAAATACAAGTTGAAAAAGTAGTTTTTATATATATTTTAATCTTTTTACTCCAAAAATGGTGAATGATCCCCCATGGTTGACATCATCATCTTGAATCCTATTGTTTCTTATAAATTTTATTTTGGTTGTACATTTTTGTTTTGAGACCCATTTTGTACCTCAAACTTTCTCTAATGGTCTACTTTCGTGATATTCAATTCCATCTATTTGAATTTTTCATTTTATCGATTATAATGTTATGTAATGAGAAGATGGTCATATGATACTAGCATTAATGACAGGTGCATCATTTCTAATTCATTGGCATTGTATCATAAGCCCATATCCTCATGACATGACATTGTGATTGAGTAGGGGCTCCTAATAATCACATAGCTTCATATACAACTAATGGAGCTGATGAGCTGAAGGAAAATGGCAGACTAGGGTTTCTGACGAACCCTTACACGACGCAGAGACAAAGTAAGCAGCCTCTCAAGCCCAAGTAGAACTATTGCCAGTACAGGCTTTGCGCTTCTGGAAGCAAAGAACAATGAGTACTCCGATGGGGGAGGCATCAACACCTCCCCCCAAAGAATACAACAATGAAAACCCAATTGAAGGCAGAACTGAGAATGCAGAGATGCCAGAGGTACGGCTTGCGCAACAGCAGGAGAAGAAAGCACAAGAGGATCTGGAAAATTAGAAAGGAGATAAACTGGCAGCATCTAAAAAACCAAAGAAAGTATCATCATCCATGTGCAAGCCCATTGCTATAGAACAACCCAAGATTGAGTTACCCAATCATAAGATCAATGTGAAAATACAATACATGAGAGACCATGCCCTGATTGGCAAATTTATAGGCTATTGGCCAACTGAAAAAGCTCTGCAAGGATGGATAACCTCAAAGTGGAAGCCCAAAGGACATGTAACTCTCCAACTGGGCCCTAAAGGCTTCTTCACAGCTATCTTCAACTGCCTTGAAGACCGAAATCAAGTCTACGTGACTGGGTTGAAAGATTCAACCCAGATAGGGAAGATTTTAGTTGGGGATCCAGTCTTGATCCGCATGTACTTGCTTCCACCAGAATATTGGGATGAAGACTCACTCACAGCCATTGGAAATGGATTGGGTGAGTTCATAAAGGTAGTAGAGGAAACAAAGCTTTGAATATATACATCCTATGCTTGTATTTACGTATACATGAAGTTGGGCCAGGCGCTCTTGGAATCAGTAAGTCTCCTGCACGATGACTTTGAATGGATACAACCCCTAGATTATGAACATGTACCCTTCAGATGCAGGAGATGCCATGCCCTTGGACACCTTTTCCGTGACTATCCCTTAAACATGCCTCCTAAACCCACAGAAAATGGAGGTAAGTCTGATCCAGAAGAATTCACCAAAATGGCGAGTAGGAAAAGGCATACCAAAAAACCTCCCACAACACCAAAAAATGTTACTCCATCATCAGATGGGCCATCCTCCAGCAACAACTTTGATATTTTGGCAAACCTAGATATGTCGGAATCAAATCCCCTTGTGACAACAAATCTGACCTCTGTTCCATCCACCAATCCGTTCTCAATACCTATTCACAATAAAACTAGTCAACCATTGAAAGTTAATACCTCTAATATGCATGCCCAAACTTGCAACCCATCCCCAACCCTGTTCATAACAAAGCCCTCTGGTCCGACAAAATTATGGACATTGATGATATACTGGCAGAACCGTCTCAGCCATTAACCCATATGGAGGGTGGAAGTCAGCAAAGTTTAATGGAAGAAGAACCTGAAATCTTTGATCTCGGAGATATAGACATTTTTAGTCTAGAGCAAACTTGCAAAAGGAAAGAGTTTGACACAATACCGAACAGACAACTGGAAAATTTGGAAGTAGTGCTAATAAGTGTGCATCAGCATAATATTTTGGGCATACAGCAAGGAGGTAAATGGGACGGGAAACATATCATCAAGGATGGGAAGAAAAGAGGTAGAAAAATAGATCTACAACACACCATTTTAATTGGGGAAATGCTAGTGGAGTCCGGAAGGTGCTCCAAGTTGACCAAATACTACCGATCCCTACCTACTGGTCAACCATGAAGCTCATCTCATGGAATGTAAGAGGAATTAACGATCCTGGGAAGTACAGAATGTTAAAGAACATGATTCAACAAGAACAACCATACATTGTATTCATGCAGGAAACAAAATGTAGCACTAGTACATTAGCCTCCATATTATGCAAAGCCTAGGCAGCATATCAAACTATGACAGTAGATGCAACATGTGCCTAGGGAGGGCTAGCCATAGCATGGAAAACTCAACATATCTCCTTAACAAATTTCCATGCTTCACATCATTTCATTCAAGCAACGTTCCACCTAATCGGAACCAACATACATGGCCATTTAACTAATGTTTACCTCCCTCAGGATGGCACACAAAAAACCACGCTACTAGAAACATTGGAGACTCTTAATGCTCCAAGAACTTATCCACTCTGGATCACAGGAGGAGACTTCAATATGATCACACGGCTGGAGGAAAAACTTGGAGGAAGAAGAAAGCTGGACAATGAAAGCAATAACTTCAAAGAATACATTCAACACAATGGTCTAATAGACTTACCATTTGATAACGACACCTACACATGGAACAACAAAAGAGCCGGTTCACAGCAAATATCATCACGGTTGGATAGATATCTAATCTCAAACAATTTTGTCCATCTAAATGGTGATATATGCGTCTCCATCCTACCCATAGCTGGCTCAGACCATTGGCCCATTTCTTTGCAATGGAAAAACCCAGGAAAATCAAACAGAAAACCATTTAAATTTGAAGCTTTCTGGCTCACCCACCTTGAGTTCAAAACAGTGGTCAAATCAGCATGGGAAAGCTTCCTTCCCAATGGTGGCTCACTCATGTATCAATTCCAGCAGAGAATGAAGCACATCAAAAAGAAAATCAAAACTTGGAATTACACCACATTTGGCAACATATTTCAAGAGAAAAAAGTTCTTGAGCAAAGCATGAAAGAGCTACAGCAGAAGATCATCATAGAAGGCAGAACAGAGGAACTAGCTAGACATGAACAAATCCTACTAACAAAATTAGATGAAAGAAGGAGACAAGAGGAATTTCTCTAGAGACAAAAGTCAAGAATTATATGGCTAAAATAAGGGGAAGGAAACACCAATTTTTTTCATCGCACAACTATACAAAGAAGAATGAATAATAAAATCTCGCACATTCAAAACTCACAAGGAGACAGAATGGAGAAACAGGAAGATGTAGAGAAAGAGCTCACCAATCTCTTCAAAATAGTACATCAAGAGCCGCCCATAGATAGACAGCCTGCCATCAATGAGATACTTCAGCATATTCCTAGACTCATAACAGAGGAGCATAATCAGCGATTGCTAAGACCGGTCACCCTTACAGAGGTTGAAGAGGCATCAAATCAATTCAAAGCTAGGAAAGTGCCAGGACCTAATGGTTTTACTTCTAACTTTTACTATCATTTCTGGGACTTAATCAAAGTAGATGTATGGAATGTGGTCGAAGAATCACAAGTCATGCATTGGCTACTTCCCTCGCTCGATCCGACCTTCATCGCTCTTATTCCCAAAGAAGCGCAACCGAGCACTCCGGAGAAGTTTAGGCCCATTGCACTTTGCAATGTCATTTACAAAATTATCTCAAAAGTCATTGCCAACTGCCTCAAACCGTTCCTCCCTCTTCTCATTTCACCAGAGCAATCTGGTTATGTAGAAGGACAATAAATCCTGGATGGCATTATACTGACTCATGAAACCATCCATTCCTTAAAGAAAAACACACAAGAAAGTATGCTTTTGAAAATCGACCTATCCAAAGCCTTTGACAAACTCAGCTGAACCTACATAAAACATATGCTGATTGCTTTTGGATTTAGCCTAACCTGGGGTAGATGGCTTATGACCCTAATTTCCTCTCCACTCTGCTTTGTTCTAGTCAATGGGATGCCCTCCAAACCCTACTCCCCTTCCAGAGGAATCCGTCAAGGTGACCCTCTTTCCCCTTTTCTCTTTATCATTGTGGCTGAAGGTCTGGGTCGTCTTATAAAGTAGGCCATTCATTCTCATGAACTTAGAGGAATCTCAGTACATGGAATACCCGCAATCACTCGTCAACAATTTGTTGATGACAATATGCTCTTTGGTCATCCCTCTGTAAGTGAAGCCTAAACCTATAAAGCTCTTCTAGATACCTTCTCAAAAGCCTCTGGCACCACTATAAATACTGCCAAATCTCAACTATTCTTCTTCCATACTCTTGTAGCTACTCAAAGAATCATTGCATGAATCATTGGATTCTCTCAAGCCAAGCTTCCTTCTCATTATTTAGGTGCCCCTCTTATAGATTCAACCTTAAAGCATGCTTTTTGGCATCAACTCATTGAGAAAATAGAAAGTAGGCTATTGTCTTGGACACACAAAACCCTCAACATGGCAAGTAGGCTAGTCCTAATAAAGGCAGTCCTACAATATATGCCCCTCTATCTCTTCTCAGTTCTTGCTGCACCGAAATGGGTGCTAAAGAGAATCAAGAATTTGCAATGAAATTTCTTATGGGGTTCCACAGGAAAAAACAGAAAATGGGCATTAGTAAAATGGGAAAAGGGTTGCAAGCCTAGAAAGCAGGGAGATCTAGGCTTATGTGACCCACAACATAGAAATACTTTGATGGGAGCACGAATTTGGTGGCAATGGGTCTCCTGCCCACAGAAGCCATGGGCACAACTATGGACTGCTAAGTATGCAAACAATCGACCACAACAAGGGCTAATAAGGATAACTACCACGATCACAGGATCTCTAATTTGGAATGTGGCAAAGCAACATAGAGAGGTCATCCAACATCATAACTTTTGGGAGATAAGGGACGAGAGGACAACACGCTTGTGGATGGATTCATGGCAATAGAGACCAAAAATTACGAACTCTTACCCTGCACAAATCATAATGGAAACAATATTAACCAGGAGGACAATGTAGCATAATTCTGGACTCTCAGCACCACATAGGGCTTCAGGCAATGGAAACCATCTGTGAAAATAACACAACAAGAAACGAAAGCATATAACTCATATTTACACAAAGAACTCACCAGTAGAAGAATCAGATTCAATACTGGAAAAGATGTATTTAGATGGGGATATGCACCAAAAGGAGTATACACCACCAAAGAAACACACCAGCTAATGCTCCAAACATAGGAACCAACAGATCCTTCTTGGAATCGTATCTGGACTGCAGGGATTTGGCCAAAAATTTCCACTTTCACCTGGCTACTATATCACCAAAGAATTCTCACTTGGGACAACTTAATCAAAAGAGGATTTCAGGGACCATCCTACTGTCCTAACTGTCAAAACCATGAAGGAACTATTCAGCACCTCATGGACGCCTACCACATGACTAACCAACTCTGGGAAAAGCTCACTTTTAGATGTCAACGACCATGCAGACTACTAGGGGATATAAAAGGTACCATTCACAACTGGACTCTAGAGCCCTATAAAAGCAAAGTTCTCAATAAGCTGTGGACAATTCTGCTAGAATTCCTTCTTTGGACAATTTGGAAGGAAAGAAACAAGCGAAATTTCAAAAATCAAAGAACTCCTTTAGAAATCATATGGACTAACTTATGTTAGAATATCAAGGAAACTCTATCTCTACACCAATGGAGTGCTAATGACTTTCCCACCTAGCCTCAGGAACTAAGCATATGGGCTAATTGGAACCTCTAGCTCTAGCAGGCACAATTGGATCCCAATAGACCCAGAACGATTACCAAACAACTCTCACATTGGATTCACCCCCCACAAAATGTGATTAAGTTAACTTTCGGCGGTGCCTCCAAGGGAAACCCAGGCAAAGAAGGACATGGGGGCATATTCAGAAACCATGAGGGCCAACCCTTGCTATTGTACTTTGGCTCCATTGGATGGGATACGAATAAATCTACAAAACTGGAAGGCTTATGGCAAGGTACGAACTTAGCTCACCAACATAATTTTCATCCCATCATTATAGAGGGGGACTCCCAAATTCTAATCAATATGGTTAGTCAAACCCAACCAGGAAGCACTGCTTAGAGGGTTGCCAAAAGCTGGAGATTAATGGCCAAGCTTGAACTAATAGAGCAATGGACGAAGAACAAGAGAGAAATCACTTTTATTCATGTCAAAAGGGATAGTAATAAAGTTGCAGATCTCCTAGCAAACATTGGAGTGGAATAGGACCAGATCCTAAATTCTGGCACAATCAACATTCTAGATGACCATAATCAATTGCAAGCTTGCATTGACCTAGTGCACAAGGATGCCCATCTCCCAGATGTAGGTGGAAATGGTAGAAGATGAGGTGGCTACCAACTGGGTTGGCTTGTGGAGAGAGCACTTGGCCTCCCACAGGGCAGCACATAGATCCAAATATGGCATTAACCACAACCATAAATGTGCATTGAATGAAAAATGCCACCACTCTGATAATTGACCTCAACCTCGGCTCAAAGCGATGATAGGCTCTTGGGAAAATACCACTACTACTCCTGCCATTCCTCCTCTGCAACCTCAGCCCCTGTAATGCCTCTGCCCTCACGCAGTGGCGGCGCCCAGTTCCCGTACAACCACCGAAAGACGCTGCAATCTTTATTGCTGCATCAATTTTGGTTCGGGCATCCATTTCAGCCACAGCTTGAATTTGTAAATTCACATCCCCTGGGCCCTGGTAGCTCATCCCTCTGTTGAATTGACTGTTTGGTCTGTTGCAACGCTGTAGCCCACTGTGACTAATTTGGACCAAAACTCGCCTCCAATTGCAGAAAGCATGGTGCGCCATAGGATGTGTAGCCACAGAGGTGGGAACCGAGGAAGCCGAAGTTGCTCCAGGCACTCTCCTGCTTCGGAGACCACCTCCTCTCTGGCTGAGCAGAACACTGGCCGCTACCCCAATACACATAGTGGCAGAGGTTGTTTCCACTCAGGGGCCTCTGCTACGCCTCCCTCCACCTCCGGCCCTTCTGCCAGAAGCACTCCGCCAGCTCCTCAGCCACACTCCTAGAACACTCAATTTACCTTTCGCTCTGCCCTGAACCAGCTCCTCATCACTGCAACCATTACCATAAGTTTTCAAGAGGAGAAGCAAAATTCGGAGCCACAAGACTCTGAGGTCGGCGATCGAATCACAACAGCTAAGGAACACAGAGCAATGGGTGAGGGCCGCACTGAAGCAATGAGGCTCTCAGGCATTGCAGTGGGAGGATGCACCACTGCGCGGAGCAACCAACCCAAATCCAAAATAGAACTAGCACAGTCGAGTATTCAGGGTGTAGGGGAATGAAGCACAGAGCTGCCAACCAGACGTGTAGGGAAGGAAGTGGAAACGGCTCCACAGATGAATTAGGTGATCGATGAATATTGTTGCATCATTGAGGAAGAGCAACCAAAGCTGCAGATGGGCGACACAGAGACTACGCCACTGACAAGTGGTGCCATAGATGAATACAGATGCTTCATTGTGGAGCAGCAGCGTCCGTCACTGCCACGTCCCTAACTGCCACCTCGATGCCATGCGCTCGCCACTTGGACTGCCAGCTTGTAGACATTCAACGTGATGCGCCAACCTAGTAGACTGCCACTTAGCCGCCACGTGTCTCAAGTTCATTGGGACTTGTTCTTTAGTTTCTGTTTTTTAATGGTTTTTTTGGGGAATACTACAATTTTAGGCTCTTCAGTTGGGTTTTCTTTTCTAGTCTCCTCAGATACAGTGATGCAAAACTTGTTAATTCGCTGGTTTCCCCTGCGTGGGTAGCAAGATCATATTTTTGAGAAACTTCAATTAAGAACTAGTTTCCCTTATGGGCAGTTCAATTCTAGATTTTTTGCTGGTTGATGCCTTTCTTCTGGGATAGCTAAGTATTGTTGAGCCTCAAACCTGCACTCATTTACCCATCCTCCCAACAACCTTTTTCCTACTTATCTCCTTCTTTTGTCATCATTTCCTTCGTCAACTTGTTCAATTCATTGCATTATAGGAATTTTTAACATGATTTGATAATTGTGCTAATGATTGACTGTTGGTTTAGATTTTGGTTCAAGTGCTGCAATTTTGCAGCTAATACAGGGTTTCCGCAGCCGATCTCTGATTCCGCAGCCGATCCCAGATTCCGTAGCCATTTTCTTGTTTGCTATGATCCAGGTGTCCTCTAGAGAAAAGAGCCACATGGGCAAGTTTGTATGACTGTGTACACGGTGTGTGTGCTGTCAGCTCAGCCAAACTGGCCGTCTACACCCCTAGTCAACGTGGAGGAAGCTCTGGTCAAATGGCAAGGTTGCAAACGGTGGCACGGCTCTGCATGTTCAGTTGGAGCATGTAAGTCACAACTGGCCTCTTCTTTAGCCACGAAGACTGCAGGGGACAAGAATCCAACAACGGATTTATTAAACCATGATGATCGTTCCCTAAATCCACGCACGGTGTTGCTGAACGTGTCTTTTTCATAGCTGTTAGTTAGCTTAGTTTACGCACAGGACAGTGGATGTTCTTGCTATAAATAAAGCGTTTCTACACGCTGATTAGTTAGTTTTTGGAAGTTAGTCTTTGCTGCTGTAAACTCTGTTTTAAAGACTCTTTTATAAAGCGTTTACGCTCTCCACTGTGTTTTATCATGTGCTGATTTAATACCAAAAGGTAGTTTTGTTCTTACCTGCGTAGCTGATCTTTTAATTGGTTGAAGTGGATGGAGGGCCCCTGTCTGCTACAACCATTGTACAGTAGCTTTTAAATTTACTTTCCTGCATTTCTTTTTCTTTAATTCACCATGTATATTAATGTACAATTTTGAATTATGCTGGTTTATGTTTCCGTACTTTTCATGACTGATAAGTGTGTGTTTTTACAGCTTTGTTAGGAGCCCGGGACAGTGTGCTTTTCCTTATTTTTAACACTAGTGGCATTTGAAGTTTTCTTATCTAAACTGCTGACTTTCGCTTTGATTTTCATTAGTTTCCTTGCTTAGTTAGTTTCCTTACTTAGTTTACTTTATCAAGTTTTGTCAAGTTGCTAATCTCTTGATTGTTCTTTTTATCATAATTCACTAACTTTTATGGGACCAAAATATCATTTAATTGCAGCTTGGTTTATTTAGTTTTAGATTCATATTGCTAATTCACTCCTAACTCTTTTTCACATGATCAATCTAGCTAAAGGCAGAATGTTAAGGGAGAATTAAGTGTGTGATTTGTCATTTAATTTTTGGATTACTAGAGTAGTGTTTTTTGCTTTCAGCAGAGTTAATGTAAATATTATTTTCATTTCTATCAGCAGTGAAGGTATTGGACTAGTTCCATTAGTCTTTTGTTTAATGTTTTGCTTTCATTTGATGCTTTAATTCCATTTCAAAGTCATTATTCAAGTTTTCTCTTTAGAATTCAAGAAGCATTTAGAAATCATCACATACACACACATTCACTCACTTGTTTATAACTTCATCACATCATATTAGGAAGATAATTTAGACAATAAACTAAAAACGACAAAAAGAACTAGGAAAGGCTACTTAAGTATATATTGTACACTTCACTTCATCAACTTACGAGCCCTGGGTTGACAATTTATGATAGAAATTTAGACAACACTAAATTGACCAAACATTTTGGCGCCGTTGCCGGGGAAGTGAAAATTGGGTAGCCAATTCTTAAAAAAAACAAGAAAATCTCAAGAAAGGAAAATTAATAATCTCTCAAATTATGCTCTCCTCTTGCACCTAGAGTGAACTGGAGGATCAGAAAAGAGAAAGTTATTGGTTTAATAGTTCCTTGAGTATGCTCTCTTCTTGCACCTAGAGTGACTTGGAAGATCAGAAAGAGAATTATTACCCTATCTTGAAAGAAAATAAAAATGATATGCATAGAGCAAGAGATTCTAGGGGAAGGTTTTTAGCTGAAGCTAGAAGTTCGATTTTCACAACTCCATCCACTTCAAGAAATAGGCAAGAGACACCTTCATCATCTCCAACTCATACTCCCAGCTCTAGGATTCCTAGAATCCAAGAGGCAGTAGCAGACTCTCCCATACCGCCTATTGAATCCGAAAGAGATTCTTTATTTTCTTCCACAAGGGGACAAATTGTAATTGAAGAAATAGAATCACCCGAAGAAGAAGGAGAAATTATTCCTCATTCACCCTTAGTAGAGGAACCAGAGAACTTTGAGGTCTCTGAAGAAACTACCATGGCAGAAGAAAGAGAAACTGGACTAGGAGGAGGTAGAGGTAGAGGTAGAGGAGGAGGAGTAAATAAGGGAGGAGGTAGAGGTAACAACGGAGGAAATAGGAATGGAGATGATTCATTTGGATTTCCCATAGTCGATGATGATGACTCTCAAGCCACAATGAAAAATATTTCGCCATCCGTCCTCCCAAATTTTCATGGATCAAGAAATGAGGACCCTGAGGCATTTCTATTTGAGTTTTAGGTCGTATGTCGAACTTATGATTATATGGAAGATGCTCAAAAACTCAAACTGTTCCCTTCAACATTGAAAGGAGCAGCATTGAAATGGTTCATGGGATTACTCACTCAATCCATCAGGTCTTGGAATGATATGAAACAAACATTTCTGGATAGGTATTTGGACTATTGTATGCCCACCAATCACAAGGATGAGGTATTCAAGATGGTACAAAAAGAAGATGAAAATTTAGAGGATTTACTTTAAAGATTTCAATATAATCTAAAAAGAGCAAAGATGAGTAACTTGGATGAGGAAACCTTAAAAGCCCTTTTATTAAAAGCCATTAGAGATGAATGGATAGATATCTTGAACATGATGGGAAAAGGAGACATATCTCAACTCCCACTTCATGATATAGCAGAACTATGTGTTCATCTCTCACGGGGGAAGAATAAAACTCAAAAGGGGCCTAGAGATCCTTCTCTTCTTAGAGCAAACAAATCTGCAACCGGATCAGTAAGTAGGGCTGAGATAGGCAATATGCTTGATGAATTCAAAACTAACATCTTAGGAAGTCTAAGTGAGCAATTAGACACTCTTAAGATCCATAATAAACAACAAGCAGAATCTGAAGCTTTAGCTATCTTTTGCTCAAAATGTAGAAAGAAACAGCTCTAAGGGAATGTCCCTTAGATGCAAAGGTTGTAGAGACATGTGTGATCTGCTCAGAGAGTCATGAAACCAAGGATTGTCCTTCAATCCCTGGTCTCAAAGCTGTCTTTCAGGAGGATCCAAGTACCATTGAATCTCTCTGTTTTGTTGCAAGGAGACCGTGGCAGGGGCAACAAAATCAAGGGTTTAACAACCCTATGAATTTTCAACCTCCACCAAATTGGAATCCTTGGCAACAACCTTGGTCCCAGCCTCAAAATGCTTTTCGAGCATGGATGCAAGGTATGCAAAATCCTTATGGGAGATTTGCTCAATTTTACCAATATCCTCCATCTTTTCAAAATCAGCAAGTCCCAAATCAAAATCCTCAATTATCATTACCATTTCCACAACAAGAACAATCCTCTCAAAAAAATTCAAATTCTCAACTCTTGCTTCAACAAAAATCAAATCAACTTCCTTCTCAACCATTACCGAACCCCAATAATAAAAATCCTCAAAATCCTCAAAATGCTTTCATGATGGAAGGTCTACAATTTCAATTTCCTGCCTATATGATCGCTCCCCTTAATGATGTACAACTGAGATCAGGTAGAGTTTTAGATAAACCTTCCATATATGTTCAAAAACAGAGCATTTCTGAGGAAGATTCTCTTGTAGCCAATAAAGGTTCTGAAGCATCTCTTCAAAACCCAAACATTCAGAAAGGAAAAGAAAAATAATTACCCCCCACAACTCCTATAGTTGAGCTACCTACATCTATATCCACACCTCCTTTTCCTGAAAGATTACAAATTGACAAAGGAGTGGAAAAACAAATTTGGTTGCCTGACTATAATTTCCTAGATGAATTGAAAAATGTCTGTATCAAGATTCCCTTGTTACAAGGCATTAAGGAAATTCCAATATTAGCGAAAAAAATAAAGGAGTTGAGCCTTAAAAGACAAGGAAGGAAACCAAGAGATACCAGAAGGATCCACCTAGTGGGGAAAATTGCAGACATTATGATGGGAAAAGTTACCATGCAGAAGTATGTAGACCCTGGTAGTCCAGTTGTCAAAACACATATCAATGGGGTAGAAATACCAAATACTTTGATTGACTTAGGGGCTACTATTAACATTATGAGTAGGCAGACTATGGATCAGTTCAAACTTCCTAATCTTCTTTTTAGACCTACTTTGTTGCAACTGGTAGATCACTCAATTATTAAACCAGATGGTGTATTAGAAGACATTCCTGTCTCCCTAGACTCTTGGGAATATCTAGTGGACTTCATGATTTTAACTCCCAAGAGTAATCTAGGAGGACATCCTCTTATTTTAGGAAGACCTTGGTTAGCCACAGCTGATGCTTTCATAAGTTGTAGGTCTGGGGACATGTACATTTCTGATGGTAATTCGACAAAGAAATTTAATTTGTATCCTCCAGCAAAAGCAATCACAGAAATAGGATACAATGAATGGATTGACGATGAAGAGACTATACAACCTGTCTTTACCATTTCTGAAATTAGTGAAGATAGTCAAATTTTGAATACTTTAGAAAATTTTGAACCATCTTCAGAATATGACTCTACACAATTTCAGTTGGATTCTGACATAGAGTGTCTCTCATCTAGACAAATGTCTCTTTTCTCTATGGAAGAATTTGGTAGTTCTGCCATTGAGATCTTTCCAGGTAAGACACTAAACATCAATAGAAATTTGGAAAGTTCACAACAGGAGAAGCTAACCAAACTTTTGCAAAGACATTCTATCGCATTTGCATGGGAGTATACCGATATGAAATGGATTGATCCTAAGACTTGCATTCATCGCATCTACATTGAGGAAAATAGCAGACCAATCAGAAAACCTCAAAGAAGGATGAATCCAAATCTTAGGGAGATAGTAAAAGACGAACTCCAAAAGTTACTTAATGTAAACTTCATTTACCCTATTTCAGATAGCCGGTGGGTTTCCCCTTTGGTTATAGTTCCCAAAAAGAATGGTAAATGGAGAGTTTGCATTGATTACAGAGAATTGAACAAAGCGACCTTAAACGATCACTTTCCTTTACCCTTTATTGATCAAGTCTTAGATACTCTAGCAGGAAAAAAGTATTTTTCATTATTGGATGGTTTTAGTGGCTACAATAAGATTCAGGGAGCACCTGAAGATCAAGACAAAACCACATTTACTTGTCCATGGGAAACTTTTGCTTACCGAGTACTTCCTTTTGGATTGTGTAATGCACCCGCAACATTCCAAAGGGCAGTTCTAGGAATATTTTCCGATCTATTTCATGATTGTGTAGAGGTTTATATGGATGACTTTACAGTTTATGGTGATTCATTTGAAGAGGCATTAGGAAATTTGGAAAAAGTTCTTATTAGGTGTAAAGAGACTAACCTTTCATTAAGTCATGATAAATGTTTTATGATGTTTACTGAAGGGATTGTTTTGGGCCACCCTATTTCAGGAGATGGAATTAAGGTTGATAAATCAAAAGTTGAAGTCATCTCCAAGTTACCAATTCCAAATTGTCAAAAAGATGTTAGAAGTTTTCTTGGGTTTACTGGTTATTATAGAAGATTCATCGAAAACTTCACCAAAATAGCATCTCCTCTCTTTAAATTACTTACCAAGGACTGTGAATTCAAATGGGATCCTGAATGTCAAACTGCATTTGAAGCTTTAAAAACCAGAATATCTGAAACACCCATTTTAAGGGGACCAAATTGGAAACTCCCTTTTCACATTTCAACAGATGCTTCAGATACAGCTCTAGGAGCTGTGTTGGGTCAAAAGGATTTAATTCCTTATGCCATTTATTATACCAGTAAAAATTTGACTCCCACCGAGTTAAATTATACTGTGACTGAAAAAGAGTTCTTAGCTTTTGTTCATGCAATCAACAAGTTTAGACACTACATAATAGGCTATGAAACTTTTGTCCATACTGATCATTCTGCCATTAGATATCTCATGAATAAACCTGTTACCAATGGCAGAGTCACAAGATGGCTTTTACTGTTACAAGAATTCAACATTACTGTGTTAGATAGACCAGGAAAGCAAAATACAGTAGCTGATTTCTTGTCTAGAATTCAAAATACTAATGAAGATTCTCCAGTAGAAGATAAGTTTCCGTATGAATATCTGTTTGCAGTAACTACTAAAAATCCTTGGTATGCAGATATTGCTAACTATTTGGTTATAGGGAAGCTACCTTCACACTTATTTCCCAATGAAAAAAGGAAAATCATTCAGGAGAGTTCAAAGTATTCTTGGATTTCTAATGAATTGTTCAAAACAGGGCTAGATTGTGTAATCAGAAGATGTGTGCGGGAAGATGAAATTCCTGACATTCTTAAGGCATGTCATGATGAACCATGCAGCGGACACTTTGCTGACAAGAGGACGGCCTATAAAATCCTTTCTTTAGGATATTATTGGCCTTCTCTCTTCAAGGATGCAAAGCAATATATTAAAAGGTGTGACAGCTGCCAAAGAGTTGGGAGACCAACTCCTTCAAATGAAATGCCTCTACAGCCATAGGTACTCATCGAACCCTTTGAGAAATGGGCTCTACATTTCGTTGGACCTATTAATCCTCCATCCAAACAGAAAAAAGTATATATTGGTTTGTACTGATTATGTTACTAAGTGGGTAGAAGCCAAGGCATTGCCTTCTGCCACTAAAAATTCAGTTGTTCAATTTCTTTTTGAGGATATATTTACTCGTTTTGGTGTCCCAAGAGAAATTGTAACAGACCAAGGAAGTCAATTTAAATCTAAATTGATGGAGAAGCTGATGGAGGAATACAAAATCAAGCATAGAAAGTCTACTGCATACCATCCGCAAGCAAATGGCCAAGTGGAATCTACAAATAAAATTCTTGAGAGCATCATCACCAAGACTGTTCATCTCCACCGAAGAGATTGGGCAGAGAGGCTTCCTGAAGCCTTGTGGGCCTATAGAACTACATGGAGGAACACAACAGGACATTCTCCCTATGAACTTGTTTATGGGAAAGAAGTCCTGCTCCCCATTGAGTTTCAGATCAAGACCTTCAAGATGGCAGTTCAGTTGGGAATGAGCTTAACAGAAGCCCAAAAGCACAGAATGGACCAGTTAAATGAACTAGATGAAATAAGACAAGATGCAATTCTGAGAACCGATCTAGTTCAACACCAAAGGACCAAATGGCATGATCGATTTATCAAAGAGAAGAAGTTTCAAAAAGGAGATTGGGCGCTACTATTTGATTCAAAGTTTAAGGACTTCAAAGGGAAATTCCAAACTCATTGACTTGGGCCATATGAGATTGATGAAGTCTTTAGTAATGGAGCAGTTCGAATCAAGACAATTGATGAGTTCCAAACTCCTCTTATTGTGAATGGCCACCTCTTGAAGATCTATCATAAGCCACTCTCAAAAGAGGACTTTGTCAAAATATTTCAAGAAAGTTCTGCAATGAGGCTAGTGGAGAAGAATTCTTCTCCTCCATCAGCCTAATCTTTATTTCTTTCTGTTTCGAAAAAAAAAGAAAAGAAAAAAGAAAAGAAAAAAGAAAAAGAAAAATGTGTATAAGCCTGAAAACAATCTTGGATTGGCAGTCTTATGCAGAAAATATAAGGTGAAAATCAGGGTCACCTGACACTTTATATTTTCCAAAAAAAAAATCTCTTTTTCACCATCATTCCATCCTCATTTCATTCCGCTTCACTCAATATTTCATTTCATTTCATCTCACTTCATTCATCCTATCTCACTTCCACCAATAAAGTCCCTCTCAGGACTATTCCATCTAGATCAGTTTGTTCTAATCATCTTTGTGCAGGCAGAAAAGTATTGTTGTAGATTCCGCAGCTCATACTGAGTTTCCGCAGCCAATACACTCTGTCTCTGCAAACAAAACAATTTTGTGTTCTAAAGAAAAAATTTCAGAGGTATCATCATCAAAAGAGCAGCAAGGATACATAGCACCTGCAGGACCAGAAAGCAATCAAAAGTTAGCTACCATAATGAGTAAGGGAATCAGATGCAAATATATAAAGGTATGTTCCAAAATTTCTAATCAACAGTTTAATATCATTTTTGCATAGTTTCAAATTGTGGTAGGAGTCACTTAATGTAATGATTAACAAGTTATCCCACTCCTCGTCCACGATCTCGCCTCATGCACCTCATCACCCTCCTAACAGTTTCCTAATCCCTACTGATCCGAACGTAATACGATCTGCGCTTCTATTAATCATTCGTACCTCAGTGACGTATACCGGTGTACCACAGCTCTCCATACAATCATTTCCGCAGCCAAGTGTATGCAACCACTCTATTAGTGTCAGTCTTTACAGCCTTCCTCCAGTGATCAAACATGCTCTTACAAAGTTATTTTGAAGTGTCAAGGTCAAATTTTGTCATTTCAAAGAGTTTTCAAGCAAAATTTGGTCACTAGGCATTAGGTCTAGGGTTTGCTTTCACTCCTTCTAAAGTTGTCCAAATGGCGGTTTATGTCATCATTTAGCTGAGTCTATCATCATTCATAGGGTTGTCATTATCATGTCAGTGTCTAATGAGTCATTTTACGTCTTGTTCATGCTTCAGTTGTGCCTTGGCAAGTTCATTTCCCTCTCCTAGGGTTTTGAAGCCAATTTCTCTTGGATGGTCAAATCAATGGCAAAATTTGTTTCCTGATGTTCATACACCTTCCCCTATCCTTAAAGTACCATATCATACACTTCCCAACACTCAGATTCCCCAAAATCCTCATTTTTGCACAAACCCTAGTTTCGAGCTACAACTTGGCAATTTTCTAGGTTTGGCCTGTGATATGCCCTTTTGGACCCCTTCCCCTCACTCAATCTCTGAGATTCCACTTTCCCCTACTTCCTAACATCCCTCCCCACTCCCAAAAATTTCCTCAGGAATTTAGAAACCCCCTATCCCCTTCATTTCGCTTCATTTCGACCAAATTCCTTGTTTCACACATCAGGGCAAGTTTCACTCAAATGATGTTTCAGAGCAGTCAGGGATGAATTTTGGAAAACTGAGAGAGGTTTTTGTCCATAACATGCCAGAGAAGAAAAACCTCTTTCACGTTTTGCACAGGTGTCACGGTTTTAAAGAAATGTCAAAAATACCGGCGAGAACGAAGGTGCTCCAAGGACGGTTGGCCAAAACACAAAAACGAAAGAAAACGCCCGATCC
>APFE031010312.1:0-17772 GCA_000404065.3 Pinus taeda
GTCATCTTTCTGTACCCTTTTTACGAAATTTCAATCTAATGCTTAGAGAGAAAGTTATGACGATTTTCCCCAGGTCACTTGTTTTGAATGTAATTCTGGATTTTGCAAAAGAACCAACTTCCTTAGATCATATCTCCGAAAATATAGCGAAAAATGCTTTGAAATTCGGCCCCGAGATTCAGCGCGATGTCTTCTCAAATGGGTTTTTATTTTTACTTCTGAAACATCACAGAAAAAAAAGTTATAGCGACAATGCCACGATGACCTGTTTTGAGCAGCGAAACCCTAGAATCCAAAGCTCTGATACCAAATGTTATGAAACCAGCTCAAGAAAAGATAGAAAAGATAGATCAACGCCTTAGAATTCAGCCTCCTAGAGGGGTAAAACTCCTTTACATTACATAAATGAACAATTATTGGATGATACAAATGAAAAGACCTCCTTTCTATATATAGGAGTCTAAGGGGTCATAACATAATCAGAGCCTACATAACAATAATAATGTAAGGGCACAATAATAACAATAGTGGGCTTCTATGGGGCACAATAGTAACAATATGGGTAGTAGATGGGTACATCAATATAATAAGTGGGTTGTACTAATAACAATAAGGGGTTACACTAGTAGTATATGGGCCTAACACTATCCCTCTAAATCTGGAACAACCTCGATCCCCCGAGGAAGAGATTATTGTTGGTGGGATTTCTCATCCTCCTCTTGAATTGTTACATAATAAGGTTGTGGCTATAAATAATTCAAACGATGAATAGTGCTCGTTGGGAAATCAATTTGATGGCCTCGCCTCTAAATCCCTTGTACATGTTTTGGATCTTGAATCTAAAAATTGCATAGCATATCTTCCTGCTGATGGGACCTTGATCGAGTCCATTCAACATATGTCTCATTATATCCTTGGATATCATTCACCTGTGCATGATGGCTTTGGTAAATTTTATTTTCCTATCAAATCTATAGACCAGATAAGGCTTGCAAATCAATCTTTCTCTTTGGAGATCATAAATGGGCAGAATGTTGTTCGAGGTCTAATCGATGCCCCTTCATCTGACCCTGCACATCCATTATACTCTAATTTAGTCCATGGGTCTACTACACCAGTGGTTCCTTCAGATCATTCACATCTTTATCTTGCTCACATTGATTGCAATCATGCACATGGGGGTGATGTCTCATAGTCAAGAGATGCATTTTCTGAATCCCTTATGCCTGATCTTTTTCACTCATAATCTTTAACTGGTGAAGGAGAGGGCCATGCATCTTTCCCAGCTCAATTTTTTTCTCTCATTGATCCATTTTCTCTCCTATTCCAAGAAAATCCTTACATGTCAGATACCCAACTTGATCAAACTGGTGATTTTGGAAATTCTCATTTTACCAGGAATATATTCACTCACACCTCTGGTGATTATCCTACTTATATGTCTGTTGATCATAAAAAGCCACCAGAATTTGCTGAACCACCTTTCAAACATTTAGGGAATCATCAAGAAGTTGAGGCACTTTACCTTCCGTTGAGGGTTATGTTAGGTTCTCACGTTCCTGATGAGACCCCTGAACCAAGTCAAATTAGCTTTTCTGAAATTAGGGTTTCTACACATCACGCTCCTCCCAACATCACCTCGCTAGATGCAAGCTCATCTTGCAAACCCTTTGATTCAAGAAATTTCTCTCTGAGAAAATATTTCCATCACCTTTCGACAGATGCACATCAACCTCTATATCCTAATTTTGTTTGCTGAAGGGGGTGCTCTAGCCATTGTCATGAATATTTTTTTACTGTCTCCCAATCAATACATTCTGTCAAAATACACAATCAAATGATGTCTTACAATCCTGTATAGGGGAAGGGGAAAATCTCCTGACCTCCCCTCTACCTAAGACTCTTTCATTTGATTCAGTTCTTTTTTGGGAATCTAAAGAATCTTAGTTGTTGAGCTGCCAATCTATTCATATTTAGATGATGAATCCAATCCACAACATTTTCACTAATAGTTATTTGATCACAACCAACAATAACTGTATACACCCATCTACAAACCTTGCGAAGATACCAACATTGGATGGTGTTTCATTTGAAGGTTCAAAGGTTGGCCAAGACGACGAGGCACTTCAACTTCTACTGATGGTTATGTCAAGTCCTCACGTCCTTGATGAATTCCATGAAAAATTTCAAACTAGGGTTTTTGAAATTAGGGTTTATGTGTTCAAATCCTTAGGGATCTCACTTACACCCGACAGAGGCCCCTCCTTTCAGGGTTATCAAGTTGATCATCCTCTTCATCATGATAGGGTTGCTGATCAGATTAATCTGGTAGATTCCTTTATTAGTTGGCAGCATCTTGCCTTACTTGCATTGGATTTAGGATTAATCATAAATGGATGTATGTTATGGATGCACGACTATAAATTGCATGCTTGTGGTTCAGTTTACCAAGATTGGGTTGCAATTCACCTTGAAAGGTCCTCTCTGACACATTTCCTTGTAGGTGGACGAGATGTTCTTGTTGTTGTGCATGCTTTACAAGTAAACATGTTATGTTTTACACAACTCTTTCCACAAATTCTATTTGTTGTCATATTAGTTTTTGCAATTTGGGAACTACTACAGTGGCTGCATTGGAAGTTTGATTTCACGTAACCCGGCCTATGCTTTGGTTAGATTAGGATTTAGGGTTTTAGACTAACTAGGTTTTAGGTTTTCTTATTAGTTGGCTGATTAGAATTTTCTTTATGATTTAAATTTGTCATGCTTCATTTTCTTTATTGAAGGTAGTTAGTTCCATCCATGTTTATTTTTCAGTCATGTCCTTGCATTTGCTTATTATTACATGGAATCTGTGAAACCTTTGCATATGCATTACATTGTTCTTTTAATTACAATTAGTTTATCTCTTATGTACATAGAATTATCGTGCATCATAAGCTTAGTCCACTGCATTACATCATACATATTTTTCTTGCTTAACAAATACTTTCCTTGGACCTAACCTGGAAATTCCCTCTATTTTGCATACCACCTGATTGAGCCTCGATGAGCCTAAAGCTTTCAAACCTTTGGTACTGTGAATATATTTCTCATGCCTTTTTTTCACTTTCTCAAGCCTTAAATTGCATTACTTCGACCTCTTCGCACATTTTGAAACCCTAGGAGAGCTTCCCTGGTAATCAGAAACCCTAGAATTAAAACCTGAGCCCTAATGATTATGTGAAGTTATGATGGTTACACCAATGGGTAGCTTCTCTTAGAACAAGCCATCAAATTTGCCTCCTGGATATATTTCCTATGAGTCTAATTTACTTGCAAGGAAGATAAGAATAGATTGCTCATGGGGAACCCTAATCAGTTTGAATGACCTATACCTTTAACTTGAAACTTGTGCTCACCATGGTTGTGATTGTTTCAATGACCTGTTTTGTTTGTTCACTTGTTAACTGGAGATGAGATGTGGAAGCTTGACATGAAGGCAAACCTAAACCAGGATATCTTTTAGTTTCTGTCAAACAAGAAACAACCTCTCTTTCTCGTAAAATAAGTTGGGATCCCTCCTCCACCCTAGCGCAATGAATGCCTAGTAATAAGTGTAAATTTACACATGGAAGAAAATGAAGTTAAATAAAGGGTGAAGGATTGAGAAAGGCTTCCTGCGTAGAGAGGTAATGAAACGACTCCGCTCGAGTATTGTCCAAGCTCACTAGTAGTGGAGCAACATTTGTGATTTCTTGGAGTGACTCCACCGAGGTACTGTCCAAGCCTGCTGGTAGTGGAACAACATGAGAAACGTATTTTAAAATTCTAAATAGAATAAGCCCTCTGCCTCATTCTTCGCATCATCATCAACTATTGGCACATGTGAACTCCTAATTTGATGTTTACAGACTAATAGGACCTGGATGAGACATAAAGAAAAGGCATATCTTTAATGGTCAAGGTAACTAGTACCCATAGTAACTGTTCAATATTCCCTTGCATCGTTATCTAGGCTCAAACTATTGTAGGGATGTGGGTCAAGATGCTGAATTCTACTAGTGGATCACCAATTATTGTAGTTGCTGCAACAACACGTCCAAAATTTTCCAACTCTTCTAAATTTTGGATCCCCTTCACCTTTTCCGTAGCTACCACCCATCCTTAGAGTATATTCAGAAGTTGAGAAACCATAGAAAAGTCTAGAAAAGACTCATGTCTCTTTCATAGCCCAAACCAAGTCGCACAAGTCACAAATTCGCAAAAGTCGCAAAGGTCACACAATTCGCATAAGTCGCAAGGTCGAATAGGTTGCATAGGTCGCATAGGTCGCATAGGTCGCATAGGTCGCATAGGTCGCATAGCTCACAAAATTCACACAAGTTGCACAGGACGCATAGGTTACATAGGTCACAAAGGTCGCGTAGGTTGCATAGATAGCACAAGTCACATAGGTCACACAGGTCGCAAAGGTCGCATAGGTCGCACATGTTGCAAAGGTCACACAGGTGGAAAAGGTTGCAAAGGTCACATAGGTCACACAGGTAGCAAAGGTCGCAGAGGTTAGATAGGTCATAAGGTTGCAAAGGTCACACAGGTCACAAAGGTCACATAGGTAGCAAAGTTGCACAGGTCAGAAAGGTCGCAAAGGTTGCACAAGTCGCAAGGTCGCACAGGTCGGAAAGGTCACATAGGTCGTAAGTCACATAGGTCACAAAGGTCGCATAAGTTGCACAGGTCACATAGGTCGCATAGGTTGCACAGGTCACAAAGTTTGAAAAGGTTGCAAAAATCACATAGGTCGCAAAGGTCACAAAGATCTCACAGGCCGCACAAGTCGCAAAGGTGGCAAATGTCACACAAGTCACATAGGTCGCATAGGTCACATAGGTCGCAAAGTTTGCATATCTTGCACAAGTAGCAAAGGTCGCATAGGTTGCATAGGTTGCACATACATCACAGGTCGCATAGGTCGCATGGGTCACAAAGGTCACACAATAACCTATATCAATCCCTGTGACCCATGCAACTCCACATGCATGACCTAAGACTA
Organism: Pinus taeda; assembly: GCA_000404065.3. NCBI lineage: Eukaryota > Viridiplantae > Streptophyta > Pinopsida > Pinales > Pinaceae > Pinus > Pinus taeda. Next base: position 5,039 of record APFE031010312.1, read on the forward strand.
TAAATATAGGCCTCATTTGGTGATTTACTTAACACCTTTGCAAATTTTTAAAAGCAATGCAACAATGCCCAACATGTACGACGAGGATGAAAAGGAGTGTGAAAGTTGATATAACAATGATAACCTAACCACTCAAGGAAAGAAATGATTGATGCCAAGACATGGAATGTATCAACGCACAGATTTGTGACCATGAAATTGCAAGAGATATTAAGGCTAATAATTTTGGCTCATTATTAATTGTGACATTTATATCTTATATTTTTTCAAAGTCCATTTTTTCTTGATGATTAATTTATGATTTTGTACATGTGTAGGATTGAAGTGGCAAAGGTAATTCCCTATCATTTATGAAGACATTTGAATCCAATTTGTTGCTAAAATTACCCAACAGATCGTTGTTGTGGAAATGTATGATCTTGGTCAACAACATATATTGAAGTCAAGATAGCTCCAAGGCAGAAGGAAGGTAGAAAGTTATTGCCATCTTTTGCAGTAGCATAGAACATGTTTGTGAATATGAAAGGTCATGTGGAATACCAAAAGTCACTAGGTAGATGAAAAGTCATGAGGAAGTTCAAGTGTCAAGGGTTAGCCAAGAGTCACTCTCACCCTATAAATATACCCTCATGCCTCATTTGTAAAAGGGCTTTCTCCAAGGACTCTTTTGGAGATATATACATTGCTTAAGAGAATTTATCTCCTTCTAATTGATACAAGAAGTGATTGTACGTTTCCACTATTGGATTCTTTAGATCTTTTATGTTCTAATGCCATGAGTATTTTCTTCACTTGATGGATCGAATGTTCCTGAAAGCTCTTTGATGTACAGTTTGCTCATATGTTGTCTCATACTCCAAAATTTGTGTTGCTTCGTATGAATAGTATTTGATTCACTAACACTATGCTCATGTCAGTGAGCTATTTCTTTGGTATTGGTATAATCTATTTGACTAAACCTTTGTTAATCCCATAAATGTTTGATCATTGTGAACTAATTTACAATTAGTAAGAATTTTATCTTGGCAAACGTGAGTCTTATTTAAAGCTTGCTAACAGTAACTTTACATAATATTTATGTTGTTTATAGTCTGGCTATTCATGGTTTACATCCTTCTGAAGCAAGCTCAACAAAACTGAATGGCATCTGGGCCTACATACCATAAGGGATCCCTATCACAAATGATGAAGGCTCTATTTGGGAACCTACACCAGGGAGGTCCCCCTTGCTGTTGGCAGAGAATTCTAACCCATCAACCAAACCCAAGGGAACAATATTAAACCAAAGGGACTAATATTATAAACCCAACGTATATAACCCTAAGATAAATATTATAGACAGTAAAATAAACATGATTGAGCATAGTTGATTTTCATATTGAAAGAATCCTTATCACAATTCAATGTTGGACCATGGTTGATCATAGTTGAGAAATCGTGCTCAACCATGTTAAGGGATTATGAACCCAAGGGAACATTATTAAACCCAAGGGACGAATATTATAAACCCAACATATATAAACCCTAAGGTAAATATTATAGACACTAAAATAAACATGATCGAGCATCATTGATTTTCATATTGAGAGAAGCCTTATCACAATTCCATCTTGGAGCATGGTTGACATCATAATAAACCATGGGTGACTCGAGAATAATAAAACCAAGCGATTGATATTATAAACCAAAAGGAAAAATAAACCTAAGACATTAATACTAAAACCCCAAGGGATGATGAACTTAAGGGCATAATATTAAACCTAATGGACTAATATTATAAACCCATGGTATAAAAACCCTAAGATAAATATTAAAAATACTAAAATAAATATGGTTCAACATGATTGATTTTCATATTGAGACAATTCATGTCACAATGCAGACTTGGACCATGGTTGACCATTGTTGAATAATATAAAACCCTACGAATATGAACACTTGCATAAATAAACCCAACAGATTGATATTATAAACCCAAGGGAATAAAAAACCAAAGGTATAAAAATTATAATCGCAAGGTATATAAACCCTAACATGAATATTACAAACCCTAAAATAAACATTAATTACCATGGTCGACCATTGTTGATTTCCGTATAGAGACAATCGTTATCACAACACAACGTTGGACGATGGTTAACCATGGTTGACCTTGATTGATTTTCATATCGAGGCAATCTTTGTGAGAACACAACTTTGGACCATGGTTGACCATGGTCGATTTCCATATCCATATGGTTTGACCATGGTTGAACATGGTTGGCTATGATTGACCATGGTTTAACATGATTAGTATTACAAATCTAATGGATTGATATTATAAACCCAAGGGAATAAAAAACCCAAGGGATTAAAACTAAAATCCCAGGGGATTGTGAACCCAAGTGAATACGATTAAACACATGGTTGACCATGGTTGGCCATGGTTGATTTTCATATTGGAACAATGTTTGTCACAAAGAGACATTTGATTATAGTTGACCATGGTTGACTATGATTCACTATGGTTGACCCAAAGGAATTAAAAACCATTGGGATTAATACTAAAAAGCCAAGATTGACCTTGGTTGACCATGTTTGATTCTATAAAACATACTTGACCATGATCAACCATGGGTGACCAAGGTTGACAATGATTGTCCATGATTTTTATATGGAGACAATTTTTTTCACAATGCGACATCCCACCATAGTTGGTTATGGTTGACCATGATTTATATTATAAACCTACGTTAATAATAATCCCCAAGGATTGATATTATGAACCCAAGGGATTATACTAAAACCCCATGATTGACCATGGTTGAAAATGGTTGACCATGATTGATATTATAAACCTAAGGGAATAATAAACCCAAGGGATTGATATTATAAACCCAAAGGAATAATAAACCCAATGGATTAATACAAAAACCCCAAGGGATTATGAAACCAAGGAAATAATATTAAACCCAATGGAATAATATTATAAAACCAATGTATAAAAAACCCTAAGATAAATATGAAAAATACTAAAATAAACATGGTTGAGCATGGTTGATTTTCATATCGAGATAATCCTTGTCATGATGCGATATTGGACCATGGTTGACCATGGCTGATTATGGTTAACCATCATTGAATAATATTAAACCCTATGAATATGAACCATTAGAATAAAAAACCCAAGAGATTTATATTATAAACCCAAGGGAATAATAAACCTAATGGATAACAATTATAAACGCAAGGTATATAAACCCTAGCATTAATATTGTAAACCCTAAAATAAACATGGTTGACCATGGTTGACTATCGTTGATTTCCATATAGAGACAATCGTTGTCACAAATGTAACATTGGACCATGGTCAACCATAGTTGACCATGATTTATTTTCATGTCGAGACAACCTTTGTGGGACGCAACGTTAGACCATGGTTGACCATGCTTTATTTTTTACCATGGTTGAACATGGTTGGTTATGATTGACCATGGTTGACAACGATTAATATTATAAACCCAACAAATTGATATTATAAACCGAGGGCATTAATACTAAAAGCCCAACAGATTATGAAACCAAGGGAACAATATTAAACCCAAGGGACTAATATTATAAACCCAACGTATATAAACCCTAAGATAAACATTATAGATACTAAAATAGACATGATCGAGCATCGTTAATTTTCATATCGAGAGAATCCTTATCACAATTCCATGTTGGACCATGGATGACCATGGTTGAGAAACCGTGCTCAACCATGTTAAGGGATTATGGCCCCAAGGGAACAATATTAAACCCAAGGGACTAATATTATAAACTCAACGTATATAAACCCTAAGATAAATATTATAGACACTAAAATAAACATGATTGAGCATCATTTATTTTCATATTGAGAGAATCATGATCACAATTCCATGTTGGACCATGGTTGACCATGGTTTACATCATAATAAACCATGGGTGACTGGGGAATAATAAAACCAACTTATTAATATTATAAACCAAAAGGAGCAATAAACCTAAGGCATGAATATTGAAACCCCATGGGATTACGAACTTAAGGGCATAATATTAAACCCAATGGACTGATATTATAAACCCAAGGTACAAAAACCCTAAGATAAATATTAAAAATACTAAAATAAATATGGTTGAACATGATTTATTTTCATATTGAGACAATCCCTGTCACAATTCGACATTGGACCATGGTTGACCATAGTTGAACATGTTTACCATTGTTGAATGATGTAAAACACTGGGAATATGAACACTTGCATAAATAGACCCAAAGGATTGATATTACAAACCGAAGGGAATAATAAACCAAAGGTATAAAAACTATAAACCCAAGGTATATAAACCCTAAAATAAACATGGTTGACCATGGTTAACCATGGTTGATTTTCATATAGAGCCAATCGTTGTCACAACACAACGTTGGACAATCGTTAACCATGGTTGACGTTGATTGATTTTCATATCGAGACAATCTTTGTTAGAACACAACGTTGGACCATGTTTGACCATGGTTGAACATGGTTGGCTATGATTGACCATGGTTTACCATGATTAATATTACAAACCTAATAGATTGATATTATAAACCCAAGGGAATAAAAATCCCAAGGGATTAAAACTAATACCCCAGGGGATTGTGAACCCAAGGGACTAATATTCTAAACGCAACCTATATAAACCCAAGATAAGTTTTATAAACACTAAAGTAAGCATGCTTGACCATGGTTGATCTTCATATTGAGACAATCCTTATCACAATGCCATGTTGGACCATGGTTGACCATGGTTAATTTTCATGTCAAGACAATTTTTGTCGCAATGCGACGTTGGACCATGGTTGATCATGGTTGATTTTCATATCAAGATTTTTTTTTTCAAAATGTGACGTTTAATCATGTTTGATCATGTTTGTTCCTATAAAACATGGTTGACCATCATCAACCATGGTTGACAATGATTGTTCATGATTGTCAATGATTTTTATATCGAGACAAATTTTTTCATAAGGTGAGATCAAACCATGACTGGCTACTGTTTACCATGGTTGGTTATGGCTGAACATGGTTGACCATGATTAATATTATAAACCCAAGTTAATAATAAACCTGAGGGATTGATATTATGAACCAAAGGGAAACATAAACCAAAGGGATTAATACTAAAACCCTAAGGGAATAATATTAAACCCAAGGGACTAATCTTATAAACCCAACATTGGTAAACCCTAATATAAATATTTAAAAAACTAAAATAAATGTGGTTTATTTTCATGGTGAGACAATCCTTGTCGCAATGTGACATTCAACCATGGTTGACCATGGTTGTCTGTGATTGAAAATGGTTGACCATGATTGATATTATAAATCTAAGAGAATAATAAACTGAAGGGATTGATATTATAAACCCAAAGGAATAATAAACCCAAGGTATTAAAACTAAAAACCCAAGGGATTATGAACCCAATGGAATAATATTCAACCCAAGGGACTAATATTATATACCCAACATATATAAACTCTAAGATAAATATTATAAACACTAAAATAAACATGATTGACCATCATTGATTATCATATTGAGACAATCCTCGTCAAAATTCCATGTTGAACAATTATTGACCATGGTTGACATCGTAATAAACCATGGTTGACTGGGGAATAATAAACCCAAGTGATTGATATTATAAACACAAAGGAAAAATAAACCCAAGGTATTAATACTAAAAACCGAAGGGATTATGAACCTAAGGGAATAATATTAAACCCAAGGGACTAATATTATAAACCCAAGGTATATAAACCCTAAATAGCGACAATTTTCGTCATAATTAAAGATGAGACGATTATTGACCATACTTTACCATGGTTTGTTATGGTTGACCATGGTTAACCGTAGTTGATTTTATAAACCCAAGTTAATAATAAACCCAAGGGATTGATATTATGAACCTAAGGGAAACATAATACCAATGGATTAATACTAAAACCCCAAGGGACTATGAATCTATGGGAATAATATTAAACCTAAGGGACTAATATTATAAATCCAACATTGGTAAACCCAAATATAAATATCACAAACACTAAAATAAACATGGTTTATTTTCATGGTGAGACAATCCTTGTCACAATGCCATATTCAGCCATGGCTGGCTATGATTGACAATGGCTGACCATGATTAATATTATAAACCTAAAGGAATAATAAGCCGAAGGGATTGATATTATAAACCTAAACGAATAATAAAGCCAAGGGATTAATACTAAAACCCTGAGTGATTATGAACCCAAGGGAATAATATTAAACCCAAGGGACTAATATCATAAACCCAACGTATATAAACCCTAAGATAAATATTATAAACAATAAAATAAACATGAATGACCATCGTTTATTTTCATATTGAGACAATTCTTATCACAATTCCATGTTGGACCATGGTTGACCATGGTTGACATAATAATAAACCATGGTTGACCAGGGAATAATTAAGCCCAAATTATTGATATTATAAATGTAAAAGAACAATAAATCTAAGGGATCAATACCTAAACCCCAAGGGATTATGAACCTAAGAGAATAATATTAAACCTAAGGGACTAATATTATAAACCCAAGGTATATAAACCCGAAGTGGAGACAATTTTTGTCATAATGTGAGATTAGAACATGATTAATGACAGTTGACCGTGGTTGACCGTGATTGATATTAAAACCCAAGTTAATAATAAAGCTAAGGGATTGATATTATGAACCCAAGGGAAACATAAATCCGAGGGATTAATGCTAAAATCCAAGGGTTTATGAACCGAAGGGAATAATATTAAACCCAAGGGACTAATATTATAAACCCAACATTGGTAAGACCAAATATAAATATTACAAACACTAAAATAAACATGGTTTATTTTCACTGTGAGACAATCCTTGTCACAATGCGACATTCAACCATGGTTAACCATGTTTGGCTATGATTGACAATGGTTGACCATGATTGATATTATAAACCTAAGGGAATAATAAACCCAAGGAATTGATATTATAAACCCAAAGGAATAATAAGCCCAAGGGATTAATACTAAAACCTCAAGGTATTATGAACCCAAGGGAATAATATTTAACCCAAGGGTCTAACATTATAAACCCAAGGTATATAAATCATAGGTAGAGATCAATTTTTCCATAATGCGAGATCAGACCATGATTGATGACAGTTGACCATGTTTGACCATGATTGATATTAAAACCCAAGTTAATAATAAAGCTAAGGGATTGATATTATGAACACAAGGGAAACATAAATCGAAGGGATTAGTGCTAAAACTCCAAGGGATTATGAACCCAAGGGAAAAATATTAAACCCAAGAGATTAATATTATAAACCCAACAATATTTGTAAACCCAAATATAAATATTATGAACACTAAAATAAACATGGTTTATTTTCATGGTGAGACAATCCTTGTCATGTTGTGACATTCAACCATGATTAACCATGGTTGGCTATGATTGGCAATTGCTGACCATGATTGATATTATAAACCCAAGGGAATAATAAACTCAAGGGATTGATATTATAAACCCAAAGGAATAATAAGCCCAAGGGATTAATACTAAATCCTCAAGGGATTATGAACCAAAGGGAATAATATGAAACCCAGGGAACTAATATTATAAACCCAACATACATAAACCCTAAGATAAATATTATAAACACTAAAATAAATGTGATTGACCATCCTTGATTTTCATATTGAGACAATCCTAATCATAATTCCATGTTGGACCATACTTGACATCATAACAAGTCATGGTTGACTGGGGAATAATAAACCCAAGTGATTGATATTATAAACCCAAAGGAATAATAAACCCAAGGGATTAATAATAAAACCCCAAGGGATTATGAACCTAAGAGAATAATGTTAAACCCAAGGGACTAATATTATAAACCCAAGGTATAAAAAAATTAACATAAATATTAAAAATACTAAAATAAACATGGTTGAATTAATAAACTATAAGAATTAATATTTTAAGCTCAAGGGATTAATAAACCAAAGGGATTATTGATATTATAAACCCATGGAACTAATAAACCCATCTCTTTAATATTATAAGAGATTATAAACCCTAGCATTAATATTATAAATCATAAGATTAAAAACCTTAAGATTATGAACCCTAAATCCAACATTATAATCCCTAAATCCCAAACTAAATATTATAAATGAAAATATTAAACCATAATTTATTCAATGTTGCAATATGACATTGAATAAATTGCAATGTAATGTATCATTGTGACAAGGATTGTCATGTTGTTTGATGCTTGTCACACTACGATGTTGCTTGTCCCTTGGTTGACCATGTTTCACACTGATTAACCATACTTGACCATAAGTGACAATGTCCAACCATGGTTGACCATATTCAACCAAGGTAGAGCTTGGAATGTTCTAGGTTTGCTTTGGTTGACCAAGGATGACCATTATTATGACTATGGTTGACCAAAGATGACCACAAGATCGTGACCATGGTTGTGACTATGGTTTACCAAAGATGACCATGAATGACCAGGTTTGACCAAAGTTTTCCATGGTTGAACATAATTGGATGTGGATTGATAGATTTGGGCATGTTCTACCATAATTTTCTATAATAGAATACGTTTGTCCAGTTTTACAATGGTTGACAACGTTCAACCATACATATCTTGGTTTACCATGTTTGACCATTAGGGATGGGTGAAATAATAGGTTTCCTGGGTTGAAAAGGATGGGCATGGTTGACCAAGGTTAATCATGGTTGACTATAACTAACAAAGCTTGTACGTCATTGAGCATGGGCAACAATGAGTGATAATGGTATTAAATATGTTAGTTAATATCATTAATACTATCATTAATAGTTTTTTAAATATCATAATTAATATAATAATATAATTATTAGTATATAATTTATAATATTTAAATTTTTATTAATTACTTTATTATTTATTTATTAATATTAATATTAATATTAAATCTATTTATATCAACCATGTTAATGTGTTTAATAATATTGATATTGTTAATTAAATATTATTAATATCTATATTATAATTTAAATGTTATTAATAATATTATGTTATTATGCTAATAACATTAAATGCTAACCATTTTAAAAATTTATTATGATTAATAATATTATTTCTAGACAAAATAATATTAATGATATTATTAATACATTATTTTAATATTATTTGTTGAAATGTAATTATAATAATAATATATAATAATATAATTGTGCGATAATGATATAATATCAATTTTAATGTTTAAATTATTAATATTAATGTTATATACTAGTTTATGTTAATATTAATAAATTAAAGATGATAATGATTAACCAATAGTTTGATTAGGCTTGTTAATGGTTGAACATGATTTGGCCATTTTTGAATATATTTTAGCATGTTTAATCATATTTTTTCCTTATGATAAATAATGTTTGTCCCAATTTTACCATGTTTGACAACGTTAAACCATAGAGAGCTTGATGACGCATGTTTGGTCAATTTCTAAACCTTGATTGATCTTAGTTTGGACAATAATAATTACTACTACTAATAATTATCAATTATTTATACAGATATTTTTAGATCTAAATTTTTATTAATAATTATTACACAGTAAATATTATTAATATTATTTATCAAAACTAATGTTAATTCTACTTATATTGAAAATGTTAATGTGCTTAATAATATTGATATTATTAATTAAATCATATTATTATTATTATTATGTTTTAAATATTCGATAATATAATTACTACTAATAATATCATTATTAGTACATAATTTTTACATCTAAATTTTTATTAATTACACTGAAGGTGTTCTCTTTTGAAAGATTTCACCACCGGCTTCTGTATACCTTTTCATTTTCTACTGTTGGTTAGAAGAACCATTGTCATTCTTTTCCCTGTTGATTTGATTCCATATTAGGAATACATGGGCAATGTTGACTGGAAACGACTACACTCACTGTGGCGAATATTATGCAATTGATACCATGTCCAGCCTTTCCCAGCACGAAAACTGGCCTCTCGTCTGCACAATTAACATGGCCAATGATATTGTCCCCATCTTCGTGAATCAAATACAACTGCAAACATTCCTCTATCAAACACTGCCCTTCCAATTGTTGCTCAAAGCCCTTGGGTAGCAACTCCACTTTCCACTCCAACAGTAATCCGCCCTCGGCTAGACTTGACTCTAGCGATAATAAAACCCATAGAAATAGTTGCCCGCTGGCCTCCAAACCCAGTGCCATCTCCATAACCTGTGTTTGAGAAATATAAGACTTTGTGTTGAAGGAAACATACACGAGAGAGCCCAACATTTGCAGGTCTACCACTCTACGATCTCAATTTCCGAGGGTCCCTAGATTTTGTTCCTACTGGGAAGATTAATGTCCAAATCTGACAGCCCACATAGGCTTCCTATCATCGCTTTGGCTTCCAACACTGGCACTTTCGAGATGTGAGAGAAATTTCCGCTCCATCTCCATGAACATGTTTAGTAGCAGCCTGTCGGCTAGCTGTGCGGAATCCATTTGCTGGTGGATCTCCGCTACTACAAAATCCTGTAACACCAAGCTATGGATGGTATCAGCAACCTTAGACATCATGGGCGACTTGTTCGTTTCCAAAACATGGCCTCTAGGCACATCCATATGTGCGTTCTCATGGTATTAAACATGAATGGCCAAACGCCCAGTTGCGCCGCCACAACTGTGGAAAAGCTCATGAAGGCGTTTGAGAAGAGAATGCGGTGGTTGAGAGGCGACAGGCCCCTGGATTCATAGTAATCATTTTCACTCAGCTCTCCCATTAGACCTTCAAAGCGTTGCTGCATTTTTTTGTATCAAATCGATTATGTTGGGCACCATCTTGCGCTTTCAAGGATTTGAAGTAATGAACTTAATAGAATTGCTAATCAAGCTATTAGAGAACCTAATATTTTATCATAACTATTTAGTGCATATGACAACTTTAAAGCAACTAAGTAGTCACAGAAGGCAATCAGGGTTGGTGAGAGTTGGGCTCTGTTGCAGCCCCTCACAAGTTTGATTCCTGGAAAAATATGGTGGGTTTTCCCCTCTGGAGACTCTCTAAGCATATTACCCACATTTTTTTTGTTTTTTAATTAATTTATTATTTTTACATTTTTTTTTCTTTCAAGCAAAAGAATAACCAGGTTTTCATGACCAAACCCATACCGTTTTTGGTACTCTTTATTCATTTGTAATACAAACCCCATTAGTATAAATGATTTTCTGGTGTAAAGATTTGATAGTCCACTCGGAAGAGGGTCTAATCTCGTAGTCCGTAATATATTTTATCTTTTTATTGAAACCCTCGTTTATAACAAAATCTCTTATTAGTTCTTGCATCACACTTTCAAACTTCTATCCTAGTAGAGCTGTAATTAGCTGGTTAAACTTTTCACTTTGGCAAGGATAAGTAATATTTAATGGGATTTCATGATCGTGATTTTTATGGGAGGGGTAAGTTATGGGATGTTTTAAAGCCACTAAGGCTTTTCCAAAACTAATTACAAATTAAGATGAATATTTAATACAAATTGGATGGTATTAATTGGCTATATGATCGAAAATAATGTTTTAATGATTCTTATTTGTGAGTTTTACTAGTTAGAGATGATGAGATGCAATGAACTGATATTGAAAATTTCAATGTTTATTTATGTCTTGTTTTAAAGTGAGTGTAAAAGTTTCAATATATATTTATGCATTTTTTTTTAAATGAGTGTATAAGTCATTGAAATGGATAATAATAAGGCTTAAATATCACAATCTCTTATTTTATTTGATGAAAGATCTTTTTATTTGGAATTTTACATTCTCATACTTTATAGATTAATTTTTACAACACTTTTATTGTAAATTATATATAGTATTATTGTAAATTATATATCGTATTGACTTAATAACATATTTATTTTACTATTTAATGATGGAAGAAATTATTGGTGTTGCTCCATTCAATTTAAATAACCTCCTTCACTATTTTGACATCTCCAAGGAAATATAATGTCAAGGGAATTATAATTCATGAAAAAGTATGGAGGAAATTTTCAAATTAGATACAAGGAGGCTCTTAAGTGGGTATTGTAATAGATGTAGTTCGTGTTGGATCTAGCTCGGTGATGTCCTTCTCTAGAATTTTCCTCAAATAATCACAATGGAGGGATATCTATGAGAAATAACTTAGATTCCTTACATTTAGGTCTTTTGAGAAAATTTCATCACAATGATAATAGACATTAAGACTTTGATGCTCTATTGCTTGTGATGGGGTTACCTTGTGTTGTTGAAAACAATTGACTCCAGTGTGTTTGTGTTGTTGGGTTGTAGAACCAAATTAAAGATAAGGTTCAAGCTTTATTTGCTTCCTTGTGTTGTTGAGTTGTAGAACCAAATTAAAGATAATGAAATTCATTTCCAATTTTAAAATTTAGTTATAAACTTAGAATTTAGTTATGAGCATGCATTCATGAGTGGACTCTATTTTTGACACAATGATCTTCTCAAATTTTCTATATCTTCATTGTGCCTTTGCACCTTTAGGGGCAATTTCTAGTAATTATTACACAGCAAATATTATTAATATTATTTATCAAAACTAATGTTAATTCTACTTATATTGAAAAT
>APFE031010317.1:0-16465 GCA_000404065.3 Pinus taeda
CATAGAAGTAGATCAAAATGAAAAAGGAATTTTTATCTCATAGGCAAGATATGTAAATCAAGTATTGAGCAGATTTAACATGCAAGAATGCAAGGCAGCGATCACTCCCACAGTGATGGGATTAAAACTCAGCAGAGAGGATAGCAGCAAGGATTTTGATCCTAGTTTGTACAAGAGTATTGTAGGCAGCCTTATGTATTTAACAGCAACTAGGATTGACATTATGTATGTTGTTAGTTTAATTTCCAGATTCATGGAAAGGCCAAAGGAGGCACATTGGCAGGCAACAAAAAGAATTTTGAGGTATGTCAAAGGTACCAAAATGTTTGGAATTTTATATAATGTCTCAGAACATTAAGATTTGGTTGGATACACTGATAGTGATTGGGATGGAAGTGTTGATGAATGGAAAAGCACTTCCGGTTATGTTTTTCATATGGGTTCAGGAGCCATTTCATAGGCTTCTAAGAAGCAGTCCATTGTAGCATTGTCTGCAGCAGAGTCTGAATATGTGGCAGCTACAGCAGCAGCATGTCAAGCAGTTTGGATGAGAAGGATGTTGAGGAGCTTAGGCCAAAAGCAGGCAAAAGCGACAGTGATTTTTTGTGACAATAGTTCAGCTATTGCATTGTCAAAGAATTCAGTGTTTCATAAGAGAATGAAACACATTGATACAAGGTTTCACTACATCAGAGAATTGGTGAACAATGGAGAAATCGTCCTAGAACATTGAAGGACTCAAAAACAGGTTGCAGACATCTTGACAAAGCCACTGGATCAGAAAAGCTTTGAATTTTTGAGGAAGTGTCTCGGTATGACCGAATGCCCAGCAGTTGAAATTAAAGGGGAGCGTTAAATTTATAATTTCAACCGCGTGGGAAACCACCCAGCAATACCATAAACCACCCACAACCATATCACACCACTTTTTGTTAAAGGAGGTTTCCGTACGAAGGGGCTCCGATAAAACCTGGAGCAGACACGTGGATTGGGGTGACATCACCCTCTGACATTTATCGGACGATAAATGTCGGTCAAAAGTCCCCATCCGATATTCGTCCGATTAAAGAGAATGTTCTCGGACGTCCGAGAGGAAGGTATACGAGGTCTGCTAAATTAAATGCGTGGAGTAATATTTAGCCCATACCCTAAGTTAATGTTATGACATTTTTTTGGTAATGTTTTTAATGTTTTTACGGCGCGTTAATACTTATTGCATAGGGAAGTATGGGCGTAAAATTATAATGTAAGTTTTTATTATTTCGCATATGTATTGTAAGAGTGTTGACCTCAATTGGTTAAGGGTATTGCACACGGGGAGGTGAAGAGTCTGTTCGCAGCAGCGAATGTAAACCAGGAGATGAGACAGAGTTTTTTTTTTATGTATGAAAAGAAGGAGCTTAAAAACCTTTTTTTTGGTAATGTAAGAAATGCAAAGAATGCACAGCAGTGCAGGAGGAGAAGTGAATAAAGAAAACCAGGGGTAGTTTTGTTTCAAAACCATGAATTGTTTCACACAGCAGTGAAAAGGTAAATCTGTAAATCCCTGTAATTTTTGTTTTCACACAGCAGGGAAATGTAAATGAAATATTTACACAAAGTGGCCTGTAAATTCAAAGGAGTCAGAGTAATTTTGGTTAAAATGGTTTTGGTGATCCCTCTGAGTAAAAGAGGATGAATATGTAAGTGTTTTTGTTTAATGAATAGAAATCATTTTATGGTGGTGGAATACTCTGTTCTGTGTAATTTTTTTTAAAAGACTTCTCTGTGCAAAAAGATCCTGGAGAAAAGGAAACAGAGCATTGCCTCTGTGTTTTTGGGATTTTCCCCATAAAAATCCCCAACACTTCTTAATTTCGAAAACGTTGTCTTAATGATGAGCTTATTCTATAGTTCTTTTTGTTCTGGTTTTCCTTTTAAGTAGTAAAGAACAACTTCATAATTCTTGTATAGTTTCTCATTGTGTTATGCTTAGATAGTATTACTCTTATTAGTATCTTTACTATTTCAAAACAAGCATCACGTCTCTACTATAATCACTTACTGTATTTAAAAAATAAGTTTTGCAGAAGTATTTATCTGTCTCAGCTTCTAGATTGTTCCTTTACTACTTCAAAACAAGCATCAAGTCTCTACTATAATCACTTTTATCTGTCTCAGCTTCTAGATTAATGGTCTAAGCCTTATGTTCGTTTCTGGCCACCCAATTTTGAGACTAGTGTATCATGCTAAGTCTCCCCTCGAGCTACCCTCTTCAGTGTAATCTCCTCAAGAATTTCCTTTCTTGAATTCGTAGTGCTATCTGGTCTTCACTAGGCTTAGCCTTGCTTGCATTGTCTATAGCACAGTGTTTAGTCTCTCCATTGTTTTCTTTTCGTTTTATTTTATTTTTTCAGAATCTCAGATCCTCCCATCCTCCTGATTCCTAGAATAAATCTCCCTTTTGGAAATAATTAGGGTTGTAGTAACCATCGAGTCTAACTCTTTGAGAACAACTGTTATCCTTTGATAACTCACTTTTACTTTAAGTTAAATTAATTAATTATTTTCACAATTCCAGCAATCAATTTACTCACTAGAAACGGCAATGCTATTTATATAAAATAAAGTTAACCAATATTCATTTTGTCCAAAAAAAAAAAGAAAAAGGAAAGAAAAAAAAAATGCAATAAAATAAATATTCAGGAACATCACAGTTCTAAACTCGTCACCAAAAGATTCTCTGATGTAATTTTTATCAAAAAAAAAAAAAAAAAAAAAAAAAAAAAAAAAAAAAAAAAAAAAACTTTGCTTAAAAGTAACTGTAAAATTTTAATATAATTGGTCTACGGCCATTAACCTGATTGAGTGACTTTTTTAATCCATTTACGCAGGTTGGTCTCCAGTTCAGTTTCATGTCGTGTCCATTTTTCGATTTCGTTTCATGTTAGTGGCCAGGTTTCAAATTCAATTTCAATTCCAAAGTCGGTGTCAATTATACATCGTGGGCGGCTTCGTATTCGATTCAGTTTCCAAGCTTTGTCCATTGTTGATTTCGTTTCGCTAGGTTATTAAAGCTGCGTGGATTACCAGGTGCACGAATTATCATTGTCGATTACAGGTAGGTTTAGGATTTTAGTAGGCGGCTGGATCACTGGCGGGTGGCCTAATTTTAAGGCGAGCAGGAATGGAGCTCCTTATTTCAGAAAGGAAGACCTCAAACTGTACAACACCTACCATGAACTAACCTCTTCACTTGAGAAGATGTTCAGTTGCTTAATTACCATGGGTATGATTAAATGGCCACTCTATTGCATTCCCTTGAATTTTTTAACCTCATGTAAATCACAAAATGTTCGAGATTGAAACATTGAAATGTGTTTAGAAGTGTGGATCCCTTGAGTTGAAATGTGTTTAGAAGTGTGGATCATAATGATGTGCCGAATGGGTCAGAATATGTGCATACTTATGAGGACAAGGATGAAGATGGGATGCTTGCAGGTGATGTCCCGTAGCAGTACCATTACTTTACTTTTGTAAGGTTCAATAGTTTCCATGTAAAAAGCCCAAGATGGATGATGTTAATTACTGGTTGCATAATGTTTGTTGATTCGTGCCAAAGAATGAGGATCACGAAGGCTTCTACAATAACTCGTGCGCTACAACAATAAGCTCAAGTTAACACACAGACTCAATTTAAAGTGATAGGGAATATGCCTCAACAGTTCTCCAAGATATGGTCATAGCTCTACAGGTTCACGGCTTTCTTATCAAGAGCATTGTTCCAAAGTGGCTATCTAGCTATTCTTATCAATATAAGTATATGAATTCGCATATATTTCACCGATAGCAATTATGTAGCATTATGATTTTGTTTAGAAAAATAGAGCGTAGAAAATAATATAAAGTTAGAGCAACTCACAATACTTGTGGCTGTAACTTATACACAACGAGGAAGAGCATGGCAAAACATTGTAATAGAATGACAACTCTGATGCTAATTGAAAGACTTGAAAATAATAGGAAGCTACAACTGTTAACAAAAATTACATAACAGTGAAACGATTAAGCAGCAACAATTTCTTAAATTCTCTCAGCCTCAACTCTGATACCTCATCACCGTTCTCCACCTTCAATTCCAGAATTGGATCTTGCTAGTCTGGCTTTGATACCAAATAAAAGGATTTCAATGTACACCAGGGAAGAACCTGACAAAACATTAGAACAGAGTGACATCTCCGATACCAAATTGAAAACCTGGGGACACAACGAAAGACACAACTACGATTATTAAATTACAAAAAAGACATTAATATAAATTCACAGAACAACCAAATGTCAAAGCAGCTACAACTGCATATAATTTGGACTATGCGTCCGGACACTGCATACGAATTCTAACGCAGATCAACTACATTTATATTTTATACAAAACGATAAAGTCCGTTATTGTCCCTTCGACGCGGAATAGGTTAAGGCAGTGATGGCTCTTCGAAGTTGAATAGGTTAAGGCGGTCGCACCCCTTCGAAGATCAATAAGGTAAGGCAGTGTTCGGTGAGGCAATGTGCAGTGCGGCAGTGGCGGTGCATCGGTAAAATGACAGGGCGTAATTATCTTCAACAAAGAAGACGAGGAGTGCTTTGGAGTATAGGGATGGACATGGTGCATGCCAATGAGCTGCTATTTAGCCTTTGCTACTATTTTTAATATTTGAGTTTATGTTTGTTGATGGAAGATTTATGTAGATGTCTATGACATGTATTAATCACACTTATTAATGTCGTTGTGGTAGTATATATTAAATATAAAGTGATGATTTGAATCAATTTTCATTTCACTATTAATTAGTTTATTTCATTGTATTTGTTTATGTATAAAGTTATTGAATGTTGTCAATTACATTTTAAATATGTTAATTTATTTTATTTATTAATTTTTAAATGGCTAAGTAATAATATTTATTATAAAATAATTTAAATATTATACAATAATTAATTAATGGTTAAATAAACATTATTTATTTTGTTATTAGTTGTTGCAAAAACATAATTTGTTTGTTTGTTAACCAGAATTATTTTAGCATAGACCAATGCAATTTATAAAATTTAACTTGGAAAAATAGATATTTATTTTTCAATAGTATTTAAAAAACTAATATTGAAATGTTCGGCACATGACAAGTGTCTTTATTTACATCTTGTTAGTATCCACTTTTTATGCAAATATTTCATTAAATTATTGTCAGAAATAATTGATGGTAAATATGTTATATACTTGCAAAATCTTTGCCTTGAAATGCAAAGTTTGAAGCAGGACATATCAGTTAGACCAGAGGTGCTAGAGTGAGTATGAACTATTTTAGAGGATTTTGATTTTTGGTGGTAACAATGAAAATTTTTAAAAAATCTAAAATTCCAGGCATAAATATTGCTACTGCATCCAAATTTTATAGTAGAAAAGTATGAGTTAGTTATCCACATGGCAACTTGTTGTACCAATCATATTGAAGATATAATTTTAAATATTATAAAAATAAATAAATTAATCCATAATGTTAACTAATTGCCATTATTTTTTCTTGGTAAAAACAAATAAGAAATACTGCACTCCAACAAATATAATAATTAACTAACAAAGATTAAGTCAATTTATCCCAATAATTAATATGATTTTAAACCTATATTAAATAATGAAAAATAATTAATTTTTTATTAAAATTGTTTTTTGAATTTTTTAAATTATATTAATTTTATATATATTCACATGCTTAATTGCTTGGTTGCATTAATATTAAATAACAAACCCATACACATTCAATCCGTAGTAATAAAATACAAAAACCATAGTACTTTATAAATATGTGAATGCTTAAATTTCCCACCTAACGATCTTCAAGGAAAATGCTAAATGATTTTTTGGTTACTTAAAATTCCTTGCAATTTAGATCGAAGAATACGTTTACACAAGGTTAACATGTGCATAGTGCAACTTCGTGATGTGAGTGCTATGGTAAATATGGTAAATAATTTAAAATATAAGATTTTCATAGGTTTATAAACTATACCTACATTTATAAATAAGGTTACAGTGTAGTTAGTATATGTTACTTAAGTTATATATGGTTTAATTAAATTAAAAAATAAGTAAGACAAAATTTTATCACAAAAATAAAACAATTAATTAAATATTGTATTATTGAATGTCATTATTAAAAATGAAGAAATTTGATCAACTAATATTGTTTATATTAACATACAATATATCTATATTTGTATTTTTATTTTTATTAATATAATAATTTTAATTAAATTTATTAAAAATAAATACATTTTAATATAATAAATAAGTCACCCTAACTTGAATATCGTGAAAAATTATAAATTCATGAAAATAGAACAAAAAGAATAAATAAAAAAGAATAAAACTAAAACAAAAAAGTTAGTAATTAATAAATGAAGTTATTAAAAGAAGCTATAATAAGACCTCAACAAATCACCATACAAATAAATAAATTTGAATAATAATAAAAAATAATAAAAATCGATTTCCGAATGTTAAACTGTTGAGAAATGTCATAATCTTTTTTGTTAAAAACAACCTATTACTTAGTCAAAGAAAAACTGAATGTGTTACACCATGATTGCAGTAGATATAATAAGTATAGATTTATTAATAAGCTTTAGTAAGGGTTAAAAAAAATTATATGCGAATCTATAAAATAAATTTTGAAAAATAAATGTATTGAAATATTTAAATTTTGATAAAATCATTGCATAATCATCAATTTATTAAAAATAAAGGAGAATAAATAATATTTTTCCATAAGAGCATAAATTATTATAAGATGGAATTATATGATAAACCATGATAAATGACATGATAAAGAAGAGTAGAAATGGATGGAACGGGTGTTCAAAAGTGATAATAATAATGACATATTAATGGCCCAATAGCAGACACGGATTCCTATGGATAAAGGATATAAGCCTATTGTGATCTCCCAATATATACTCGACGGTATGGAGAGCACAAGACCATGCTAGCACTTGTCGTATCAAAGAGGAGGAATCACCCAACCTTCGATGAAAATGATAGTTACTAGATTTTATGACATCAGACACATCTCTAACCTATACCTGTAGATGTATTGCCTTAGGTTCCAAAGCATTGTTAAGTTCATTCAAATTTATTTTAGAGTTGATCTTGTTCAGAAGTTTTCCTTTCAAAGGTTCACCGAGTGATATAGATGTAAAATTCCTAAAAATGCAATCTACAATGATAGACAATTGTTGTTTATTTTTAGCAATGAAAATCCTAGCTACTAAGGAAAGAAGATTACGATTCTTTAAAACAAAGAGTAAAGAGCACACGATAAATGCACTTTTCCTAAATCATTTTTTGCACACAGTCTAAATGCAAATGCAAATGCATGTATTTGTTTTCGTTTCCTTTAATGTGAAAAATGCCAAAAAGGAAAACTAAGTAAAGATCTGAAATATTTTACACAAAGTGACATTTCAACAATTTATTTTCAAAATGGAAAGGAAGACTAAACGACACTTTTCGATTTTGAATAGAAAAATGCTTTTGAAACTTCAAATACTAACAATTCAAATCAAATACATGACAAAAATTTCAATCAACTATCTAGAGAAGGAAGACTTTACGACACTCCTCTTTTGACACAAAACGACAGTTACGACACTTTTTGCACCAAAACGACAGATCGATTTAAGCAACTTTTCGACAAATGATTGTAAATGATGGGCAAATGCATAAAAACATTTATTAATCCTAATCAATGGAGGCTAAACTATGTAAAGCAAGTAGGCTTCAGTAATGAGATATTGTTCACAAGCAGAAAAACAACAAACAAAGTTGAAAACAAGGACAAAAACCCCAAATTTCAAAGAGGGGAATAAGCACAGACAATCATCGCACCTAGGTTTCGCAGAAACGGGGATGCATTGCACTTTTTAGGCTTGGGAGGTGTGATGCATACTGGTAGACAGTGACAGACAGTGCGATGGGCCAAGGATAGCAACTGAGGTGGGTTTTGGCTCAAATTTGTAGCTGATTTTAATGAGTTAAGATGAGCTATTATGGACAGTAAAGACCAAAGTACACAGGTATGATCTTGGGAGGTTACTGAGCTACCAAAAGGGAATCTAGAATTCTTGTAAGTTAGATGTTCAAATCATAAACTAAACCAAAGATTGACAAAAGCAACATTCATCTACTTTGCAATTGCAGACAAAGAGTAGTTCATAGGCTATTTGGCTAACTTCAGGCTCCATCTATAGTTTATAAAACAAACAACAAACCAAGCTAAACATCTATTCGATCCCCAGTCGAGTTGCCATTTTGTTTCTGGGAAAACTAGTGTCTATTCAATCTGCTAGCCCCACTAGGATTGGCAAGTATCCTAGAAACAAACAATCAAAGCAATTTATGATTTCCTTTATGTATGATAGATAAGAGAGAAGCAAAGGGACCAACCTGGATTTTCCGCTCGACTGCTTGTTTGATTTCTTTCTCCTTTGATAGAGCTTGCAACTCCTCTCCTACTTATCCCGCTTAAAGAATTGCTATAGAGACAAAGTAACAAAACACCATCAAAGCATCTTGATCTATTATATCATAAACAATGGAGAATTAGAAATATGTTGAACATACAATTGCATTCACCAATAACAAGATTCACAAATACACGATTATCTGGAGGAAAGCTCAAAGAAATTTATTAAAATAGAAGGGAGAATTACAACCCAGCTGTCTGATCCAGCATCATCCTCCTAGTATCAAAGCCCTCTTCACCTCATGAAAAGAAATATCACCCAAAAATACAATGCTTCTTCTCAAAGACAAATTATCAGCACTTCCTTGCAAATTACAAAATTCTAGCCTCTAGATCTCTCAGATGAGGGATCCATTTATAGATGTCTGCAAGGGTGTGAGTCATCTCTAGGTTTTTGATTAGTGTCATTCCACTTGTTGTTCTTGGTTCCACTTGGAGATTTCTTGGATCCCTTACTCATCCCTGGGTGAATTTAGAGAGGCAAGTGTCATAGGAGAAGTTTCTAGAATATTCCATGAGCATCCACTTAGCAAATTGTCTTGGACATTTGTCCATTCTTGCTTATCGCACCCCACAAAAGGCCTCTTCAGTATGCATCACACCTGGCTAGTGTAGTAGTCAGTATGCGTCGCACCCTAATAGTGGAGCAATTAGTATGGTTCAATTTTGGCCAGTTCAAGTGGTTTTTAAGGTGGAACTTCTGGGGAATGATGTAATCAATTGACAATGATTCTTTAGGGTAGAAAACAACACTTTTAAGGGTTATAAGAACCCTAGTTTATTGACATATAAGATTGGGGTTGCAGTGCCCAAATATGTCTATAACAGTAATCCATGTCAAAGCCAAGAATCTCTCCAAACAATCATTCTTCAAGTCTAATGAATAGCGTCTAGGCACAAGCTCAGCATGGGGGTGCAAATGCACATATACCAACCATTTGGGAATGCCAGAAGAGGAATTTATATGTTGGGAGAGGGAGTTAGGACTCCTCCAAAGATAGGATTAGGCCCATAACTCAAGGAGGTAGCTCATATAGATAAGATAAAAAGGTAAAGTTGGCAGGATTCAACCTCATCTATGTGAAACCACCTCTAGCTCGCCGCTCGAGAAGATTCTACATCACGAAGCTTCTCATCCTCTTTGGGAAAATTACCTTTTTGGGATCATTACAAGTATGAAAGGGAAAAGATCGATGCCATCTCTTGCCATAAACAGTACCATAGGTGACCATCGTTGTTTTGAGCTTCATAAGAGTAATGACCCTCATTTTAGGGTTTTAAGAGCTATTTCTTTAGGGAAAGCTTAAGAAAATTTTCAAACAATGTTTAAAGAGGGACCTAAGTTGTATACATGGATGAGTATGGTGTATAATGGTCATGTTTCTGACACTTCGGGGTATGTCACAAGGAAGTCTAGGGGGCGTGACAAAATACTGTGTAGCAGATGCCCCCTAAAACATGAAGGAAACATGAGGAGTGATGGTTGAGATGCTTTACGAGATCTTTCAAGGACGAGGACACACACTATCAGGAGACCTGTAAATCAAGGATACATATACATATACATATCTAAGATCAAGACATGAATCCATGACATGGATGTAGCCATCTAGATGATGAAGACTATATGAAAATATCCATGCTATGGGCACAACGATTCATATAACAAGGATCATCATAAATATAAAGTCTCACGGTATGGTCACAACCATCCATACAGAAGAAACATGTGTACAATCATGAATGAAAAATGACTCCATGTAGCCTGTGTCATATCATACAAGACTTAGGGTCTTGTGCTCCATCCTAACCCGATCAATGTATGAATCCTAACATGTGAATAAATGAATTGAAGTCGAACATGATACAAAATCACTTGATTACAATCCAATGATGTTGATTATTAATAGGTATGAAAGAAACCACCAATAATGATAATGATCTCAAGGTACAATAGTACAATCCGTGAATGTGATAATGAATTTGACATTGAACACTCATGGAATCGCCAGATCAAAAGCCAATAATGAAGACCTGTCATCAGATGTGGAGAATTTTCCATTACGGCATGCCAGATCTAAGGTACTAAGAGGGCGTTTATAAGTCATCTTCTTGGATAATGAGCTGATGTCGATAGGAAGCAAGCCATCGAAAGAGGGCAATGACGAATCCCTCGTCATTGTCACAAAAGAAGGAATAAATTGGAATAATATTCAAGAATGTAACAATGACTCAAACACTGTATAGCTAAATAACTGCAGATTGGACTTCTCTTGAACATATTGGCGACACGACTCTAGAGTTTGGCAAGATCTAGCTTGACATGGGACTAAAGGCCATGATGGCATAATGGAACAGTCCAATGAGAGGAAAAATTGGATCACCCAAACTTGAGAAGCAAGTGATTGAGTGAGGATATCCCAAACCCGGCATGAGAGCAGAAGAGTATCATGTTAAAAAGTGACATGTTGTCTATAAAAACGATGTCTCATCTTGTTGACACCTAATCCTTATGATTGGGTAAATATATGTAAATAAATAAATGAGAAATATGAACAGTCATCGGGAGACAAACTGATCAGTCTCTCCCTCATGTATATAATAGACCTACCTGATGGAATAAACAAAACGAATCAGTTTTTTCTTTGTAGAGTTACTGCCTGGCCTAACATGGTATAAAAGCCATCTCCTTTTTTCAGCTCTTGTGCCTTGTAACTCCCTTGTCTGCTCCTCTGCTCTCCATATAATTCAGTCACTAAGTGCATGTACGTCTATCTGTCTGCCATATTCCTTTATCTACGCTCTTTGTCTGCCAGAAGGCATCTATCCATAAATGTTTGTTGTTCTGCCATATTCCATTCATAGGACATGTGCCTGACAGAGAAACGTTTGCGTTGTTCATCCGAATACGTTGATTGAATCCATAAATGTTTGTTGTGCTGACATGGTTTCATTAAAAAAAAAGGCGTTGTCAATCCACAATGACTCAGATCTTGCAACATCTCTCCTATCAAGAATCGAAATCCGAAATGATGGCACGTCTTCTACCCTCACCGTCTTTCTGTAGACCTCAATTTTCAAGAATCATTTTTCAAGTCATCCACAGCCAAAGCAAGCACACTTGAATAGCTAACTTGTGGTTGATTTCTCTTTGCCGTAATCCAAGTTTAAATATGCGCAGATCGAAACCTGGAAACCTGTGCATTAAAAATCGTTGGTCGTTCATCTATATCGTTGATTCATTGTGTTGCTCATCCATGCTATGATGGTAGATTTGGTATGTATGGTGTGCGTCACTGATGTGCAGATTAACTGTATGTATAGCCTATTGCATTGAGCCCCTTTCTGTGTTGATGTGGTGAGACCATGCAATTGTGAAAATCCTTCTGCCTCCACCATCACACAAGCAGCGCACGACATTCAGCGGCTCTGGAGACTTGCTAGTGCCCGAGCTACCTGCGTTTCATTATCAATGTCAATGCATGTGGAGAATTCTTGGTGCCCGAGCTAAGCCTTCCACTCCAGCGTGGTACCTAAAGCGAATACCTCGTGGTATCTGCTCGAGCTGCCTTCATTGCGATATCTGCAAACAGAGATTGTTCTAACAGAGGTGGCGATGAGCCCTGCATTATATTCCACCTTCTTTCTAGTTTGATATATTAAATCAATGTATAGTTCGAACAAACAAAAAAACTAGTTTTAAATTCGGTTATTCGAAACGTGGAATACAAATATTTAAACGCCCATTCTGACAATCGTTGTGGGGTTTGTATACTTATTGGTTCTAAATCAAGCAAGAAACGACATGGTATTAAGAGTCCAAATCGTCTGGACTACATTCTTTGGTTTGTTTAGTGGACGCAGTGCTGTTGAGGGTATTTTATACTGTCATATTCTGTGCTTTAACATTGTGCAAATGCATGCAAATTAATATTTCAATTTGTTGTCCCATTATATCGTAACTATATTTTTTTCCATTGAGAATAAAAGTTTTGCAGCATAAGTTTTTTTTAGCTACAGTATGCATTCAATCATATCCATGGTGGGAATAGTTCTCATTAGCAAGGAGGACTATCTTGAATGGTCCTGGATGATAAAACACACCCTCATTTTCAATGGGTTGTGGAAAGGAGTGTGTGTCAGAGAAGGAGACAATGACCCAGTATAGCCTAACTCAGACAAAGAGCTCATCATTTGGGAAAACAAGAACAACAAAGCTTATGCATTAATTGCAGCATCTGTAAATGAAGAGGTGATTCACCATATTTCGTCATATTCAACTGCCTTTGAAGCCTTACAAAAGTTGAAATAACTCTATGACTCACATTCTACACTTGAAGTTGTTCAACTCATGATTAAACTCTTCACTCTTGAACTACAAAATAATGATCCTCTTGCTCTTGCAACTGAAGTAAAGTCTATAATTCATGATATCAAATCCACTAAGTTTGAGCTAGATATTCCTCTTATTGCTTTTCTTAAGGCACTTTATCCTACTTACTCCAATTATCTTGAGTCATTACAAGCAAATGGAAATCTAAAAGATATAACCTTTGATTCTCTTGTGAAAAAATTTGTTGAAAGAGAGAAAGCTTTTGGAAAGAAGACAACCTCTAAATCTTCTGAAGAGATTGTGTGCCTTGCTCATAAAGAAAAGAATCATGCTCAATATTCTACAAGAGGAAGAGGTGGATGAAGAGGAAGAGGAAGATATTTCAGAGGCGGGGGGCAGACATTCTCAAGGAGAAATGGCAGATTTGCACTGTATTCGCTACAAAAGAAATGGATCACATGATGCCTCTACATGAAAGCTACCATGGGACAAAACTCAGCAGAAAAGAAACCAACAGAAAGGTAAAGCTGATGATACAGACAAAGGTAAAGCACCTAAATTCGCTCACTATGTTGTGGCCCAATGTAACATTGGAGTAAATGAATATTTATTTAATGCTTCACTTGCTTCTTGGGAAAATGATTGGTTGCTTGATTTAGGAGAAACCTGCCATATGACTCATAGAAA
Organism: Pinus taeda; assembly: GCA_000404065.3. Taxonomy (NCBI): domain Eukaryota; kingdom Viridiplantae; phylum Streptophyta; class Pinopsida; order Pinales; family Pinaceae; genus Pinus; species Pinus taeda. The sequence goes on from APFE031010317.1 coordinate 13,579, forward strand.
AGATTTTTTTAAAGATTTCACCGACAATGTTGATGGAGTAGTATACTTTGCAGATCAATCAAAAATCAAGCCATCGGGGCTTGGCACAATCAAGCTTAAATTGCCTGGTCTTCCAGACTTTCTTCTGGATCATGTTCTATATCTCCCACAGCTCAAGAGAAGCTTGTTGTCCTTGGTCCACATCCGCCAGCAAGGTCACTCCATTCATATTTTTGATGGCAAGCTTGAGGTAAGAAAAGCATCTGACCACTTACTTGTCATGAGGGGAATAGAAGAAGAAAGGCTTTTCAAACTGCAAGGAACATCTGCTCATGCACAACATTTCTCATATATTTCTCATCATGAAGAAGGTACACTTCCATCATGTTTATTATGGCATGCTAGATTTGGACATTTAAACTATGACAGTCTCCGTTTATTGAAGAAAAATAGTGTTGTTGGTTTGCCTACAATTCCTAGAAAACTTAAGCAATGTGATGCTTGCATTCTAGGAAAGCATAGCAAACAGTCCTTTCATGACTCACATTCAAGAGCACATAGGAAGCTTGAACTTATTCACTCAAATTTATGTGGTCCAATGCATGTTCCTTCTGCAAATGGAAATAAATATATCATGACATTTATTGATGACTACACCAAAATGTGTTGGGTTTATTTATTGAAGAAAAAATCTGATGCTTTCCTAACATTCAAGAATTTTCATAAATGGATTGAAAATGATGCACAATCTCATATTGGGTCCATTTGCACTGATAATGGAAAATAATATACATCAAATGAATTTGAACAATATCTTCGCCAACATGGGATTAAACATCAAACAACTGTGCCTTATAATCCCTAACAGAATGGTGTAGCTGAAAGAATGAATAGAACAATTTTGAATATGGTACGATCCATGCTTTTTTTAAAAAATGTAAAGATAATGTTTTGGGCTGATGTTGTTCTATGTGCTGCATATATAAAGAATAGATGTCCATCTAGTGCTATAAGAAACAAGACTCCTTATGAATTGTGGTATGGACATGTTCCTTCGGTCAACATCTCAGGATTTTTGGTTCCACCTGTTATGCTTTGATACCAAAGGTACATAGAAACAAACTTGGTGCTAGAAGTCGTAAGTGTATTTTCTTGGGGTATTCAAATACCTCCAAAGCATACCGCCTCTATGATGAAGAAAATAAAAAGTTTGTTATATCTAGAGATGTAATTTTTCTTGAATCATCCAAATCTGACAATGTTGTTGAGCGGCAACTTGATCGCTTGGATAGATTCGCAAAATGAAATCATTTCAAGAATTTGAAAATCAGATTCCACATATTGAAGGGGGGATTCCTATACTAGATCAACATGTGGAATCTTCTTCTGAAGAGTCTGAAACTCCAACAACGGATGATGCTTTAAGTGATGTAATTGATAGAATTGGGAGACTCAATCTTGATTCACTCCCAACTCAATCAACAGAGCGGCCTGGACCATCTCAGAAAGGTCCCCCAAAGTGGCTGACAAAGACACTTGAAAGTGTTCATCCTGATGAAATTGGAAAAATAGGAACCAGAAATGCAAATCGACAAAATGGAGGTGATGTAGATGACTCTAATTCACCTATTGATATAGATGTTTCTTATGATTGTGAATTGAACTTGTCTACAGATTTTGAACCAACTTCCTTTAAAGAAGTTGCTTCTCATGATGCATGGAAATAAGCAATGCAAAAGGAGTATGATGCCCTCATAAAGAACGGTACCTGGAAGCTGGTTGATCCTCCATTTGGAACCAAACCAATTGGCTGCAAGTGGGTCTACAGAAACAAGTACAAAGCTGATGGCTCACTTGACAAGCACAAAGCTAGGCTTGTGGCAAAAGGTTTTGCACAGAAGGAAGGGGTCGATTATGAGGAAACTTTTGCCCCCACAGCAAAATGGGCCACCATCCAGACACTCTTTGCACTAAAGCCTTAGAAGGTTGAAAGTCATCATAATGGATGTAAAATCTGCTTTCCTAAATTGGAGATCTAAAAAGAGAAATTTTTTATGTCCCACCTAAAGGATTTTGCTGTGAAAGGACATGAACATAAAGTATGCAAACTTGTGATGTCCTTGTATGGCCTCAAACAAGCACCACGAGCCTGGTATGAAAAACTAACTGAGCATCTTCTGAAACTCAACTTCAATCATTTTGATCTTGATGAGGCAACTTTATTTGTCAAGAAAGTTGGCAAAACAGTTGTATATCTTGTGGTATATGTAGATGATCTTTTAATGACAGGGAACAATGAAAGTTATATTGCATCCATAAAGAAAGAATTAGGAAAAAGCTTTGAAATGACTGATTTGGGCTATGTTCATTACTATCTTGGCATTAAAGTAACCCAACATCCAAAATCCATATTTCTTTCTCAAAAGAAATACATTGGAGATTTGTTAAACAGATTTGGCATGACAGAGTGCAATCCTCTTTCTACTCCAATGGAACAAAACTTAAAGCTCACATCTATTGAAGGAAAGGAATTTTAGGATGCAACAAAGTATAGACAGCTTGTAGGAAGTCTCATCTACCTCACTACTACCAGACCAGACATTTCATTTGCTGTTGGAATCCTCTCCAGGTTTATGCAAAAGCCTTGTGAGGGACATTGGTCTGCTGCAAAAAGAGTTCTAAGGTACTTGAAGGGAACTCAAGACCTTGGAATCAAGTATATACAGGTGGACGACTTCAGCTTGATTGGATACTCTGATTCAGACTTCGATGGAGACAAAGAAACTGGAGTATCTACTTCAGGATATGCTATGAGTCTTGGATCAGGAGTTGTCTCTTGGAGATCACGCAAACAAGCAGTTCCAGCAGATTCCACAACAGAAGCAGAATACGTGGCAGCAGTTGAAGC